>MU183708.1:22174-77212 GCA_016904865.1 Pissodes strobi | reverse complement strand
TATTATTTTTTGTCATGTGTGTTGGCTGTTTTTCATGTTTTTTTGCTAGGGTAGCGCTGAAGGGACCAAATTTGGTTAGGTACGTTAGTTACCCTTTTTCTCATTACCGTTTTTTGTCGTTTTTCTGGTTTTTTTGCGGTGGGTAACTCTTTAACGGATAAAGTTTGATCTCATGATCCGTTATCCTTATATTCATTACTGTCTTTTTTCTTTTATGTCGTTTTCCCGTTTTTTGTTGCAAGCCAAATTTCTTCGAGTACTTATACCAACTATACTTTACTTGTTTTTGCTGTGTTTAAAGTTTTTTGTTGAGCGGTTTTTTAGCGAAACAGATTTGGTCTAGTGCGTTACACTTTACTACTGTTTTTCTTGTTTTGTTCGATGCTTTGCTGTTTTTTTTATCTATTAGGAATTTTCTTGTTTGTTGGTGTTCCCTGTCTGAGGAGGCTCTTTCATTACTACTTATCTTATTTTTTGCTATAGTCTTGTTTGCGCTGCCTTTGCTGTATAAACTAAGGCAAGTTTTAAGGAGGACAATTTTGTTCTGCTGTCTTACTTTTTTATACGAACTACTGTTTATCTTGTATTTTTCTGTTTTTCTTACTTTTGTGCTGTTTTTAGGGATTTTGCCAAGGTAGCTCTAAGAAAGCCGTTTCAGTCACGCTCACGCACCACCCTTATCCCAACTACTCTATGCCCTGTCTTTTTTCTGATTTCACGTTATTTTGCTTGAGTGGGTCTTGTTGTTGTTTCTTGTTTGTTGACGCCCTTGCAAGGGGTGGACTGGTACTGCTACGAGGCAACTTGCCAGCACACCCCTCTTCTGGCGCTTAGTTAGTGACAGGGCGACCCTCCTGCATAATTTACACGTTGTTCCAGTGTGAAGGGACTATTTGGTGGGAACCTCCAATAAGACGGGCCTGCGCCCATGAAAATTTTCGATCTTTTCACTAATATAAGCTAATGAACTGCAAGACTGAGTTCTTATGCAACACACTGTAGGTATAACCACTTTCTGTCAGAGACTGCATCTCTCCGCAGGATATACCCCCGAGCGCCCTCAGGCCACGCTACCGCGTACGGAAATAGACCTGGAGTCCTAGTAGGAATCACCCTTAACTACGCTACCCACCCCTTCCACGTTCCAGCCGGCACGACTTTCCAGACTCCTCCCGAAGGATTAGAACACGTTTTCTATGCAAAAAGCTTCCACTAACCGTGCCCAATTCTGTAATCCGCTTCCAACGTCTTCGTCCTTCGACGGCAGGACCGGAACTGTGGGAGGGTCTGTAAATACTCAGGTGCATGCTGCGTTACTTTTGTTTTTACTACTTTTCACTTTTATCATCTCTTATTTTTTTTTTTGATCTATGTTGTTTTTGCTGAGGTTTCTTTAAGGTTTTTGGTATTTTTAACGTTTTTTTTCTGAGACTTTTTTAGATATCTTAGCTGCTAAGTTTCCCTTATATCTACAACTATTTATCTTCTTTTTCTGCTGTATCCCAATTTCTTTCACTGACTTTGCTGAGAGAGTTTTTTTAAGAAACCAGATTTGCCTTTCTACCCACTACTGTTTGTTCTGTGTTTTTGCTGTTTTTATTGATGTAGCTCTTTGAGGAGCGATATTTAGTTTGGTATGCCAAAAAATCACAAAATCTTGTAGAAGCGAAGTATTAATAGTACTTCTTTTCTATACCATTCTCATAACATAAAATGCGTTTTTCTAGAAAAAAAAAACGCTTTCATATCTTGAAATGATTGAAAAATATCGCCTTTTTTGCAGATATGCCTAAAACTATCTGGAAATGTATACACCTGTCGAAGGTTATACCATTTACAAATTTAGAAAGGTCTGATACAGTTTTTGAGGGTTTTGTAACAAATGACATAGTAAAAGTTGCTAACGTGACATAATTTGATAATAGTTCTCTAGTTATACTAGTATAATAGTGTTAAAAGCTAATATACCCACTCACCTTCTTTTGGCGCGAATATAACCGCATAGTGGACGACCGTTTTCAGGTCCGAAATTTTCTCCTGGCCTACAAATGAAATTTCTACCTCCGAAGAATCATATGTCACTTCCAACTTCTTGTCGCATTGGTGCGCTACCAAATCCAAAGAAATCGTTTTCTCCTCTTTGGAACCGGCATATGTCGGAGTAAAGTATATCGAACTGGTATGGCTGATCATCTGAGGTTCGGGATGGTTTCCGGTTAGCGTCAGGCAGTTGAACGCGATGGTGTCTGAATAGTCGTTGACAAAAATTGGAATGCTTTCAGAAAATTTACCGTAACTATTTGGAAGAAACTGCAGCAATACTGTACAAGTGTCGTCAGGTTCTAAAATTGCATTTATTGCCCCCTCGTCCATGGACGCATTGTCGGAAGTGGGCGTAACGTTGAAGGAACTGATATGGGCTGTCTTCAGGGACACCTTTAACAAAATGCATTAGTATTACGAGAAAAATCATCTTAGACACTTACCTCCTGAGAAATATTGCTAATATTCGTGAACTCGAAGCTTGCAGAGCTTTTCCGATAGCTGCAAAATTCCAGTTGCAACGTGCTGAACTTTAAAAGCTTCTTACTGGCAGCACAAAGAATTTTGATCACTTTCAACTTTTCCGCGGTCAGTCCTTTTGATACTTTGTATTCGCTATTGATCTTATTCAAATAGTAACTGCTTTGGAGCGTTTCCGTACAGTTGAGTTCCGGAGGACCAAAAATATTATTCAGGATATAAGGAAGATAAATGCAGTAAGCCACCGGTTCTTGAGGTTGGAATTCTAGGAGGAGATCACGTCTTTCCTTTGGCGCCAAGTTTAACTAAAGAAGCAAAATATAGTTACTATTTTGACACGCTGTCAAAAAATTGGTATAAGGTACTTTAAGGGGCTTATTAAATTAAAATATTTTTAATTAATAAAAGTCTTGAGTCTATCGGGAACCCAACCCGGATTGATTGCATGACAGCCTACGATATGAACCTTTGCGCTTGCGAACTTTTCAATTGTTATATGGCACCAGGAGAGAGAAAGACTGACCATAGTCAATGTAAATTAATAATATGAGTGTGTTAGAGAGGAAATGCATCAGCTTTCAACATATATTCGTTCTATTTAGAATAGCCATAAATATTCTGTCATATTTCGTCTATAGTGGAATAAAATAAAACAGAGGCACACTATATTTAAATAATCCGAAATAAACTAAAGTAAAATAAAATCTATGTGGAATAAAATAAAAGAATAGCATTTTGCTGCAATTTTTTACTTAGTCCTATTTTATTTTATGTAATTTGATTTTGCTTTAATTTAATTTAATATAACTTTATTTGCTTTCGTTTTATTTTACTTCACTTTATTTTGTCCTTTTAAATATTACTATTATTTTTTATTTCTTTTTATGTCTACTAAAAAGTATTATCTATAGCTAACACTTGAAATAATTTAGTTTATCTCTAACCGTAGTTTTCTGTGTATTTATATGTACTTGAAATATATTTCATTTCTCAAAGAATCTGCTTTTAAAGCAAAAGTTTATATCATAACATTTTTTGGAATTTGTACTCAATAGCCATTTTAGTTTATTATATCTTATTAAAGTTTCTTGGCTTTCATTTACCTAATTTCATTTAGCTTTATTACGCTTTTGTTTTCTTTTTGTTTAACTTAACTTTATTTTGCTTCCGTCTCATTTAATTTTCTGTAATCTTGTTTGCTTTAATTTAAGTTTATTTAATTTTATTTAGTTTTGTTTGCTTCCGTTTAAATCTACTTAAATTTATTTTGTCTTTTTTATATTATTTCTTACCTGTATTAAAAAGTATTTTCCATAGCTAATACCTCAAACAGCATTTTTTAAACGTAAACTTTTTTTTCTGTTTTTTGTGTTTATATTTGCGTGGTATATATTTCATTTCTCTTAAGAACCTGCTCTCTATGCAATCATAACATTTTTAGTATTTATATTCAATAGCTACCAGTTATCGCGCAACTCTTTTTATCATAGTTTTGTTTGATTATATTTAATTTTGTTTGGATTTATTACGCTGTTGCTTTCTTTATTTTTGTTTAACGCAGCTTTATTTTACTTCTGACTTATTTTAGTTTCGGTAATTTGTTTTGCTTTAATTTAATTTAATTTACCTTTGGTTGCTTCCGTTTCATTTTACATAAATTTATTCTGTCCTTATTTATATTAGACGTATTTTATTTCTTCTTGCCTGTACTATAAAGTATTTTCCATAGCTAACACCGCAGATAGCATTTTTAAACCCTAAATATATTTTGCTGTTTGTTTATATGTACTTGGTATATATTTTATTTCTCTTATACAAATTATTAAATCATAACATTTTTAGATTTTATATTCGATAGCCACCAGTTATCGCGCCACTTTAGCTCATTGCATCTTATTATAGTTTTATTTTAATTTATTTCATTTTATTTAGCTTTGTTACGCTTTTGTTTTCCTTCTCTTTGTTTAACTTCGCTTTTTTGCTCCTGTTTCATTTTATTTTATATAATTTTGTTATTTCTTCATACCTGTACTAAAAACCATTTTCTATAGCTAACACCTCAAATAGTATTTAATTAGTGGTCTTGGTAAACATTTCATTTCTCTTAAGAATTTGAATTGTTATATCATAAAGTTTTAGATTTTATATTTACGTATACAAAAGTTATCCTGCCATTTTAGTATAATGTATCTTATTATATATTTGTTTGATTTCATTTCAGTATTTAGCATTATTACGCTTTTCTTTTCTTTATTTGTGTTTAGCTTAGCTTTATTTTGCTTACGTGTCATTTTATTTTATGTAATTTTGATATGTTTTGATTTATTTTTATTTAGCTTTGTTTGTTTTCATTTTATTTTAATTACATTTACTTTTCCTATTTATATTTCTAGTACCTATTTTTAGTTCTTCTTATCTGTGCTAGAAAGTATTTTTTTTAGCTACTACCTCAAATATCATTTTTTAAATCTAAACGTAGTTTTATATTTGTTTATAAGTACTTTGTATATATTTCATTTCTCTTAAGAATCTGCTCTCTAAGCAAATTTCTATATCATAACGTTTATAGTTTTTATATTTGATAGCTACCAGTTATCTTGCTATTTTAGTTTATTGCATCTAATTTTAGATTTGCTTTATTTCATTACATTATTTAGTATTATTACGATTTTGTTTTTTTTTTATTTATTATAGCTTTGTTTGCTTCCATTTTATTTTAGTTAAATATATTTCTTTCTATTTATATTCCTAGTATTTTTATTTATTCTTATCTATACTCAAAAGTATTTTCTACAGCACACGCTTCAGATATCATTCTTTAAATTTAAACGTAGTTTTCTGTTTTTTTATATAAGTAATTGGTATATATTTCATTTCTCTAAAGAATCTGCTTTCCATGCTAATTTTTACACCATAATATTTTTAAATTTTATATTCGATAGTTACCAAGAAACTTGCCATTTAAGTTTATTAGAACTTATTGTAGTATTGATTAATTTTCTATCATTTCATTTAGCTTTATTACGCCTTTGTTTACTTTCTTTTTGTTTAACTTAGTTTTATTTTGCTTCCGTTTAATCTTATTTTATGTAATTTGCTTTGCTTTAATTAAATTTTATTTCTCAGTTCTTCCGTTTTATTTTACTATTGTTCGCATTTATATTACTTGTATTTTTATTTCTTCTTACATGTACTTAACCTACTTTTCTGTTTATTTGTATGTCCTTGGTAAATATGTCATTTTTCTTGACAATATCTTCTCCATGCAAAATGTATAATAAAAAGTCTTTAAATTTTATATGAGATCGCTACCAGTTATCCTGCAATTTTAGTATATTACATCTTAGTATACATTTGTTTGATTTCATTTCATTATTTAGCATTATTACGCTCTTGTTTTATTTATTTGTGCTGTTTATCTTAGCTTTATTTTGCTTACGTTTCATTTTATTTTACGTAATTTTGTTATGTTTGAATTTAATGTTATTTAGCTTTCTTTGCTTTCATTTTATTATACTTAAATGTATGTTTCCTATTTATATTTCTAGTACTATTATTTCTTCCTATCTGTCCTAAAAAGTATTTTCTAACTGGCAGCCAACTAACCCAAACTAACCTAAACTAAACCAAATTTATATATAATAATATTTTTAGATTTTATATTCGATAGCTCAGTTATCCTGCCATTTTAGTTTGTCGCATCTTATTATAGTTTTGTCTGATTTTATTTCATTTCATTTAGCTCTATTACGCTTTTGATTTATTTCGTGTTGTTTAATTTAGCTTTATTTTGCTTGCGTTTCATTTTATTTTTGCTTTAATTTAATTTAATTTTATTTCATTTTATTTAGCTTTGATAGCTTCCATTTTATTTTGCTTAAATTTTATATTTGTAGTATTTTTTCTCTTCTTACCTGTATCATAGCTAACACCTCAGATAGCATATTTTAACCCTAAATGTACTTTTCTGTTTGTTTATATTATATACTTGGTATATACTTCATTTCTATGGAGAATCTGCTCTATATGCAAATTATTAAGTCATAATATTTTTAGATCTTATATTCGATAGCTGCCAGTATCCTGCCATTTTAGTTTAGTCCATCTTATTATAGTTTTGTTTCATTTTATTTACCTTTTTTTACTTTTCTGTTTTCCTTATTTTTGTTTAACAGCCTTATTTTGTTTAAATTTATTTTTATTTAGCTTTGTTGGCTTCCGTTTTATATTACTTAAATTTGTTTTGATCTTTTTTGTATTACTTCATTTTTATTTATCTTACCAGTACTAAAAAATACTTCGTATAGCTAACACTTCAGATAGTATATTTTAAGATCTAAATGTAGTTTTCTGTTGACTTATATGTATTTGGTATATATTTCATTTCTCTTAGGCATCTGCTCTATATGCACATTTTTGTATTAAAGCATTTTTAGATTTCTTTTCCTGTTTCATATCACTAGTAAATCTATTCTTAGATAACTTAGTTCATCTCTAAACGTAGTTTTCTGTGTATTTATATCTACTTGATATATATTTCACTTCTCGAAAGAATCTGCTCTCTATGCACAAATTTAGATCGTACATTTTTAGATTTCATATTCAATAGCTACTAGTTATCCTGCCACTTTAGTTTATTGTATCTTATTATAGTTTTGTTTATTTTTCTTTAACTCCATTTAGCTTTATTAGGCTTTTGTTTTCTTTCTTTTTGGTTAGCTTAATCTCATTTTGCTTCCGTTGCATTTTATTTTATGTAATCTTGTTTGATTTAATTTAATTTTATTTAGTTTCGTTTGCTTCCGTTTTATTTTACTTAAATTTTTTGTCCTCTTTTATATTACTAATATTTTTATTTCTTCTTACTTTTACTAAATAGTTTTTACCAACACCTCAGATAAATTTTTTTAAACCTAAACCTATTTTTCGATTGGTTTATATGTACTTGGTATATATATTTCATTTCTCTTAAGAATCTACTCTCTATGCAAATTATAAATCATAACTTTTTAGAATTTATATTTGAAAGCTACCAGTTATCGTGCCAATTTAGTTCATTGCATCTTATTATAGTTTTGTTTCATTTTATTTAATTTTATTTAGTTTTATTACGCTTTTCTTTTCTTTCTTTTTGTTTAACTTACGTTTATTTTGCTTCTGTTTCATTTTATTTTATGTAATTTTGCTTTTCTTTAATTTATTTTTATTTAGCGTTGTTTGCTTCCGTTCTATTTTACTTAAATTTATTTTTTCCTTTCTCACGTTACTAGTATTTTTATTTCTTCTTACCTATTATACTAGTTAACACGCGTATAACATTTTTTAACTCTAAACGTAATTTTCTGTTTGTTTACATGTACTTTGTATATATTTCATACCTCTAAAGAATCTGCTCCCTATGCAAATTATTATATAATCAAATTTTTTGATTTTATATTCGATAGCTTTCAGGTATCTTGGCGTTTTAGTTTATTGCAACTTATTATAGTTTTGTTTGCTTTTTTCATGTCATTCAGCTTTATTACGCTTTTGTTTTCTTTTCTTTTTGATTAACTTATCTTTATTTTGCTTCCGTTTCATTTTATATTATGTAATCTGGTTTGCTTTAATTTCATTTTATTTAGTTTTGTTTGATTCTGTTTTATTTTACTTAAATTCTCTTTACTCTTTTACTAATATGTTTATTTCTTCTTACTTGTACTAAATAGTATTTTAGATAGCTAACACCTCAGATATATTGGTTTATTTGTACTTGGTATATATATTTAATTTCTATTAAGAATCTGCTCTCTATGCAAATTAGTAAAACATATATTTTTAGATTTTATATTCGTAAGCTACCAGTTATCGTGCCACTTTAGTTCATTGCATCTTATTATAGTTCTGTTTGATTTTATTTAATTTTATTTAGCTTTAATACGCTTTTGCTTTCTATCTTTTTGCTTAACCAAGCTTTATTTTGCTTCCGGTCATTTTATTTTATGTTATTTTGATTTGCTTTTATTTATTTTTATTTAGCTTTTGTCTGCTTCTGTTCTATTTTACTTAAATTTATTTTTCCTTTTTTATATCCCTACTATTTTTACCTGTACAAAAAAACATTTTCCATAGCTAACACCTCAGATAGCATTTTTAACTCTAAACGTAGTTTTCTATTTGTTTACATGTACTTGGTATATATTTCGTATCTCTAAGGAATCTGCTCTCTATGTAAATTTTTATGTAATAAAATTCTTACATTTTATATTCGTTAGCTATCAGTTATCGTACCGTTTTAGTTTATTGCATCTTATTATAGTTTTGTTTGCTTGTATTTCATGTCATTCAGCTTTATTACGCTTTTGTTTTCTTTCTTTTTGATTAACTTATCTTTGTTTTGCTTCCGTTTCATTTTATATTATGTAATCTTGTTTGCTTTAATTTAATTTTATTTAGTTTTGTTTGCTTCCGTTTTATTTTACTTACATTTATTTTGTCCTTTTTTACTAATATGTTTATTTCTTCTTACCTGTACTAAATAGTATTTTATATAGCTAACACCTCAGATCTATTGGTTTATTTGTACTTGGTATATATATATTTAATTTCTCTTAAGAATCTGCTCTTTATGCAAATTAGTAAAACATATATTTTTAGATTTTATATTCGCAAGCTACCAGTTATCGTGCCACTTTAGTTCATTGCATCTTATTATAGTTCTGTTTGATTTTATATAATTTTAATTAGCTTTATTATGCTTTTGTTTTCTTTCTTTTTGACTAGCTTAACTTTATTTTGGTTCCGTTTCATTTTATTTGTAATGGAATCCTGTTTGCTTTAATTCAATTTTATTTAATTTTATTTAGTTTTGTTTGCTTCCGTTTTATTTTACTTAAATTTATTATAGCATTTTTTATATTACTAATATTTTTATTTTTTCTATTGGTTTACATGTACTTGGTATATTTATGTCATTTCTCTTAAGAATCTGCTCTCCAAGCATATTATTAAATCATACATTTTTAAATTTTATATTCAAAGTCTACCAGCTATAGTGTTGGTTTATTACATTTTATTATAGTTTCGTTTTATTTTATTTAATTTTATTTGAAGCCTTATTACCCTTTTGTTTTAGTTATTTTTGTTAAAGTTAGCTTTATTTTGCTTCCCTTTCATTTTATGTAATTTTGTTTAGCCTTAATTTTTACTTAGCTTTGTTTGCTTCCATTTTATTTTGCTTAATTTTTTCTCCTATTTTATATTACTAGTATTTTGATTTCTTCTTAACTATGCTAAAAAGCATTTTCTATAACTAACTCCTTAGATGGCTTTTTTTAATTCTAAACGTTTACGAATTTGTTCATATGTCTCTGGTATATATTTAATTTCTTTTAAGAATTCGCTCTCTATGCAAATTTTTATATCATATCATTTTCAGGATTTTGTATTCGATAGCTATCATTTTAAATTCTAGCCATTTTAGTTTATTGCATCTTATTATAGATTTGTATGATTTTGTATCATTTCATTTAGCTTTATTACGCTTTTATTTACTCTCTTTTTGATTAACTTAGCCTTATTTTGCTACCGTCTTATTTTATATTGGGTAATTTTATTTGGCTTTAATTTAGTTTAACTTTGTTTGCGTTAGTTTTTTTACTTCAATTTATTTTGTTCTTTTTAATATTACTTAAATTTTTATTTCTTCTTACTCAAGTAGAAGTATTTTCTATAGCCAACACTTCTGATAACTAACTTTATCTAAACATAGTTTTCTGTGTGTTTATATATACTTGGTATATATTTCATTTCTCTTAAGTACCTGCTCTCTATGCAATTTATATCATTAAATATTTAGATTTTATATTCGTTAGCTTTCAATTTAGTTTATTACATCTTATTATAGTTTTGCTTGATTTGATTTAATTTTATCTAGTTTTATTTGCTTTATATTACTAGTTTGTCCTTTTTTATATTACTAGTTTCTCTTACCTGTAGTAAAAATTATTTTCTATAGCTACAACCTCAGATAGCACTTCTTGCCTCTAAAAGTAGTTTTCTCTTTCTTGGTATATATTTTATTTCTCTTATGAAACTGCTATGCAAATTTTTATATCATTATTTAGCTTTGTCTGCTTCCGTTTTATTTTACTTAAATTTATTTTTCCATTTTTATATCCCTACTATTTTTACCTGTACAAAAAAACATTTTCTATAGCTAACACCTCCGATAGCATTTTAAC
Source organism: Pissodes strobi (assembly GCA_016904865.1). Lineage (NCBI taxonomy): Eukaryota > Metazoa > Arthropoda > Insecta > Coleoptera > Curculionidae > Pissodes > Pissodes strobi. The sequence goes on along the minus strand of MU183708.1, from coordinate 66,467 downwards.
TCTAAACGTAGTTTTCTATTTATTTACATGTACTTGGTATTCGTGTCTCTAAAGAATCTGCTCTCTATGCAAATTTTTATATAATCAAATGTTTAGATTTTATATTCGATAGCTATCAGTTATCTTGTCATTTTATTTTATTGCCTCTTATTATACAGTTTTGTTTGCTTTTATTTCATTTCATTCAGTTTTATTTCGCTTTTGTTTTTTTTTTCTTTTTGATTAACTTATCTTTATTTTGCTTCCATTTCATTTTATATTTTGTAATCTTGATTGCTTTAATTTAATTTTATTTAGTTTTGTCTGCTTCCGTTTTATTTTACTTAAATTTATTTTGTCCTTTTTTACTAATATGTTTATTTCTTCTTACCTGTACTAAATAGTATTTTATATAGCTAACACCTCAGATCTATTGGTTTATTTGTACTTGGTATAATATTTAATTTCTCTTAAGAATTTGCTCTTTATGCAAATTAGTAAAACATATATTTTTAGATTTTATATTCGCAAGCTACCAGTTATCGTGCCACTTTAGTTCATTGCATCTTATTATAGTTCTGTTTGATTTTATATAATTTTAATTAGCTTTATTATGCTTTTGTTTTCTTTCTTTTTGACTAACTTAACTTTATTTTGGTTCCGTTTCATTTTATTTGTAATGTAATCCTGTTTGCTTTAATTTAATTTTATTTCATTTTATTTAGTTTTGTTTGCTTCCGTTTTATTTTACTTAAATTTATTTTAGCATTTTTTATATTACTAATATTTTAATAGCTAATACCTTAGATAGCATTTTTTAAACCTAAACGTATTTTTTCTATTGGTTTACATGTACTTGGTATATTTATATCATTTCTCTTAAGAATCTGCTCTCCAAGCATATTACCTGGCCCTCCAATGCAATGCTCCAGATCATATAACATTATTTATAACAATTACAAATTTGGTTCAAGTCCTATAATAGCGTAAAAGTTCATTGTAGGCAGTCACGCAGTCGATCCCAGTTCGGTTTCCGATTGATTCCATGGCTTTAAAGTTTTCCGAAGTCACCTCACCATTAAAATTTCGGGACTTATATTATAACCATATGAAATCATTAACTTACTCTGCACGTCAAGTTATAATATGAGCCAAGAAAAACAGAAGATAACTTACCACTCCATCAGTTACATTTTCTCCAAGTTTAGTTTTGATAGCAAATTCTGGATAATCTTTCATAGGGAACAATAAATAGTTCGGCACCTCGGAGTTATTGTACACTTTAAACGGAGTGGTCACAATCGACCCGGAAGGTATTTTTTGGATTTTTATCAGCTCCGGCTTGAAACTGATCTGCGGATAAGCGACGTTGCCCGTTATCGTTATTTTTCGGGAATATTCGTATTGAAAGATGAGGTTGATGGGCACATTAAACTCGACCACCTAAAATTGTAAAGATTTAAAAGTTATTTAAGCGAAGAAAAGGTGATGTTTACTACATGCCTACTACCCGCTGCTTGTTTTGCGTGGTTGCCATTTATTAAAAAATTTTTATTAAGGTAAAATTCCGAAACACATTTCAAGCAGGCCAATATGAAAAGTAATAATTTGAATTAAAATCTTGCGTTATAATAAATTAACATATTCAAAAAGAAAAATTTTTGGTGTTGGAAGTTGCAAAAATGCTTCATGACCTCGTATTGCACAAAATTAAGTTGAGACTTGGAACCTTCGCCAAGATGTATTACAACACCGAAACAATACCGAAACAGAAATTTTGCTCGACGCGAGTGTCACTAAACATGTTAGCATCATCAGGATAATCATTTCCTGACCCAAAGTAAACTTACAATCTACATAACTTTATTTTATGTAAATATAGAATAATAAACGAAAAATAATTCAAATATACTGTTGTAAAAACGTCCTTTACATTTAACCGCAGTTAAGCACGTCACTGGACAAAAATGCAAGCCGGCAGTGACAACGGTCCATGATTCCTAGAATCGGCGCCGCGCCGGCGCGTTCTCAACTACCGATATTCCAACTGACTTTACAATGGGGCTATAACTATCGCCTCTCAATGGTTGTGCACGATTGGTTGGGAATATCCAGCCCTTAAACGCGTCGCTACAATTAAAATTAATATAAGTTGCAGTTCAAATCCCGGAAAGGCAAGAAGAAAGAGATCACTTTGGGCCGGCTGATAAACGCTATCGTTGATCTTGAGGAATCCTAACGGTACTACCAATTCATCCATTTAACCCATATCCCCACGTTTCTGAGGAATTTATGAGATTTTCCGAGTTTTTTGGCCATTAGGGACTTAGCCAAATTTTCAACAATCTCGAAAAAGGAAGGACACTAAGAAACTTACGAACGAGCGAAAGAAGGCCCGAAACGAAAAGGCATTGTAGGACCAGCACTTTCAACTGGTACCGAATCAGTACCAATTTTCCGAAACCTTCAACCGCAACGCACCCGGGTCTCATTAAGTCTTCTCTGAATATGCGGCGCTATTGTTTTTAAAACCCGTCGCGACAGAATGGTGGAGCCGCCGTCAAAAACCACGAACTACGTCAAAAACCAATTAAATTATAATTTAAAATTTCAAATGACGCGGCTGTAATCATTTGCATTTAAAGATCCTTTACAGGCGTAGCCGACTATATCAAAATCGGCCTCTTCTATTGGTCGACCCATCTCGTATTACAATATGTCTTCGTGATGCAACCAGTTTGTCGCAAGTTCTCGTGTAGTAGAGGTTTAGATAGTTGGGTCCCACCTGGACGGCACGGATTCGAACCCTGTTGCTTTTTTTTAAGATTATGTTTCTAAACGGTTTTTTCCTCGTTTTTGAGTATGTCTTGGGTTAGATTGGGTTAGCACTTGGTTAGTTTCCTTTTCTTGAGCCCCCGTAGCGAGCGAAGCGAGCGGAGGGCCATGCGGATCCAATAGGAGAGGCCGATTTTGATATAGGCGGCTATGCCTGTAAAGGATCTTTAAAAGCTAATCATTTGCGCTGTGTCAATTAAACTTAATAATTGGTCAATGTAACAGTCTACGTCGATATACACACTACAACTAATATAATTAAAAAATTTCAAAATACCATAAGTTCAAATCGATCATTAATGTATTAAACTAGCGCAGAATACAAGTCACCACCTAGCAGCAGACGCAAAAGGCAACGGGTTCATTGAAGTGGCACGTCCAAGTGCCGCCATCTAGGAACAGTGAGCACACGCTTAGGAAAGAGATTAGCCTTTTAAGATCCTTTACACAAATAGTGCACTATGTAAAAATCGACCTCTCCTATTGGTCGATCCATATCGTATTGCAATATGTCTTCGTGATGCAATCAATTTCTGTCAAGAGTTTTCGTGGTGTAGAGGTTTATACAGATGTGTCTCACCTGGACGGCACGGGTTCAAACCCCGTTGCTTTTTTTATTTTTTTTAAGATTAAGTTTCTAAACAGTTTTTTCTTGATTTTGGGTATGTCTTGGGTTAGTTTGGGTTAGCACCTGGTTAATTTGCTTTTCTTGAGCCCCCGTAGCGAGCGAAGCGAGCGGAGGACCATACGGATCGACCAATAGGAGAGGCCGATTTTTATATAGTGCATTATTTGTGTAAAGGATCTTATAATGCAAGAGATTACTGCTAGTTGAGGAAGGTCAGCTTAGGGAAGAACCTATATTTAATCTTAAAAGGAATTAAAGAAGTACTAACTGACGTGAAGGCTGAAGAAGCAATATTTATAGCACCAATATATGCCAACCCGCAGGTGTTTAGAAAAATCTGCGTTCAATGATACAAATATAAAATTAAAACTAGTTCATACGATTGGCATGCTAAAAGCCAACATCACGAAACAACGTTAAAGAAGCGAAGTAATCATTATAGAGCAAGTCGAAGGAAGGTCAAACTCTGACATGTTAAAAACTCTTAAAGACAGCGTTGATCCAGAACTCTCAAACGGAGTCAAGCAAGTTCGGAAAACAATTAATGGTAACTTACTTCTCGAGCTGAAAGAGGAATCCCTAACTAGACGTCTACACGACAAAATTAAAGACACTTTTGTGGATGGTAAAATTCGAATGGCTGACGGTATACATAAAGGACATAGACGATATAACAAACGTCGAAGAAATCAGAAATAATTTATTAAATGCGAGTCTGATTGACAACGTAGATGATACAAGTATCAAAATGATAAAAAATCCATACGGTGGACAGACGGCGATCATAGAGCTGGACGAGACTAAGTCAAGAAAATTAATCAAAACACCTACCATTCGGATAGGATTTTCCGAATGCAGAATTCAAGAGAGAGTTACGGTGGATAAGTGCTTCAAATGCCATCAATATGGGCACAATGCCCGCATGTGCACAAACCCAGCAAAAGATATGTCCAACAAATGTTTCAGGTGCGGTGAAGAAGGGCATCGAAAAACCTCGTGCAATAGCAAAACTATTTTCTGTCCATCCTGTAATGAAGAGGGACATATAACTGGAACTGCCAAATGTAAATCTTTTAAAACAGCTTTGAAACTAGAGAGAATAAACAGGAGAAACCTCATGGCCAGTACTGATAACTAACCATGGAGCTAAGAATACTGCAAGGAAATGTACAGAGGAAGATCGTGTCCGGAGATTTAGCGAAAGCCCTAGCGTCAAAATATAATTGCCAATTACTGTGCTTACAAGAACCCAATAGGCGAACAGCCACAAATAGCAAAAGTAACGTATACTGCTCCAACCAAAATGAGAACAATTGTCTGATAGTGTCTTCTAGCCCAAATAACGTTCCAATATACAAATTTGAGAGAAAGAATAATTTTGTATTTGTAGAGACAGGCTCAATATGTGTGTACTCCGTCTATAATTCCCCTAATTGCCCAATGGGTAACTTCGAATCTGCCCTAGATGAACTCTTGATCAGTGTATACCAGAAAATTTATTTATCCAAACTACCAGTAATAGTAACCGGGGACTTTAATTCAAAAAACCCATTATGGGGAGGATCAAAGAGGAAAAAAACTATATGAAGGCCTTGCGTCTATGGAACTGGTAATGCCTAATGATGGCAAGCATCCCACCTTAATAAGGGACAACGGAAAATCATTCATAGATCTTACGTTTATATCTGAAGAAATCCTGCAATGGGAAAATGTTAACTGGCAAGTGTTACATGACCAAGAGACTCTAAGCGACCATCAATTTATATTAATACAAATTCCTGCAAAAAATAAAAACTTAAGAAAAACTCGATACTTCAAACAACTGAAACCAGACGTATTCGAAGAAAAATTAGCTGAATTCTATAGAAATTCCGAAGGAAATGATATTTCCACTAAAATCCAAAGGCTCCAGGAGACCTATAACTCCTCGTGTGGCACCTTACGGGCGGACAAAAATTGCAAGTTGCCATATTGGTGGAATGATATGATTGAGGCACAAATCAGAGATGTCAAGGGGAAAAGGAGGAAATTCATGCGAGAAACCGACAACAACACACAAAGACAAAATCTCAAGTCTGAATACAAGGTAGCAAGAAACCTCCTCACCAAAGAAATTCGCAATGCAAAAAAAGGGAAATGGAAAGAGATTATCTCGTCACTACAGGAAGATATCTACGGGCAAGCTTTCCAAATAGTAAGAAACCAAATAAAATCTATAGTTCCTAGAGTTACGCTAAAGCTGGAAGAAAAAACGAAGATATTCAATTGTTCATCACAGAAACGGAAAATATCATGGTCTTGGATGAAACAGAAAACTGTAATACGATCCCGGCTGTTACAGAAGAAGAAATGCGACATGCCATAAGTTGTATTAAACTCGGTAAATCCCCGGGTCCCGACAATATGAAACCAGAACATATTAAAACACTGCTACTAGGAAACGTCACCTTCTTCTCAAATCTATTCACTGAGTGCTTAACCAATGGCTCTTTCCCGGAAAAGTGGAAAATTTCTAAATTAATTTTAATTGAGAAAACTAACGAAGACGAGAAGAAATATCGGCCGATTTGTCTGTTGGACGTATTAGGTAAAACCTTCGAGAGTGTCATAAATGCCAGATTAAAGAGAGAAATTGAGAACCTAGGAGGACTTAACCCAAATCAGTTTGGTTTCATTGGCGGACGCTCAACTTGTGATGTAATTACGAAAATCCTAGAAACAATAAAGGCCAACAGAAACGAAATAACTAGCATCATATGTATTGCTGTAAAAAATGCATTTAATACTGCAAATTGGACTCTCATCTTGAAGAAACTCATAAGACGTAGAATTCCGAAATACCTAATTAGTATAATAAAACCTACTTAAATAATAACTGTAATGCTGGATAAGAGAACAAAACAAGCCATAGGGGGAGGCGTTCCGCAGGGCTCGGTGCTAGGCCCAACCCTGTGGAACGTCCTCTATGATGATGTCATGGATGTGCGCAATTGCGAAAACGTCAAATTAGTGTGCTACGCCGATGATCTGGTGGCGGTAATAAAGGGAAAAAATATCGAGGAGAACGTCTTATGGGGAAACACGGCTCTACATTGCATTAATTCGTGGATGGCCGCAAATAAGCTGGCGGTAGCTCCTGATAAGACGACAGCAATAGTTTTCGGATGGAGCTATAAGAATAGAAGAAATATCCAATACACCTTTGGTGGACATACGATACGACCGGAAAAAACAACGAAATACCTAGGCATAATAGTTGACTATAATTTAAACTTTACGGCTCATACAGACTACATCATACAAAAATCCAACAACGTTTTTAAAGCAATCCAGGCTATTCTCCCAAATATCGGTGGCCCTGTGAGTTCAAAACGAAGATTAATTGCAATGGCCTTGCAATCTATATTGCTCTACGCAGCACCGACGTGGATAGGAGCATTAAAAAGTAAAAGAAATAATTTGAAATTGGCGCAGTGTCAGAGAAAAGTTGCAGTAAGATGCTGCTGCGGGTATCATACCATTTCTGCAACATATGCTTGTAGAGTGGAGCAGATTTGTACAAATAAGGACACAGACAGAGTTGGAACTGGGTCGTAGACTCAGCAAAGAAAACTTCACCAACATCACGTGTAGAAACAGAAATTGCTGGAAAGCTGTAGAAAAAATGATGACATTTATGGTAGAGACAAAGGAAAAAGAGGAGAAAAGAAACGAGATCGAAGAAGCGAGAAACTGGTGAGAAGAAAGTACTGAAAGCTCTTGTCTTGATGATATATTTCTTCCTGGAATAGTGCCGAGACAAGAAGCTGTGAGACCAAAAGAGGAAAGGGTTTTAGTCGGTCGCTGCGGCGGAGTCCGATACTCCCCATGGTCGCCAGAATGGCCCATCGCCAAATGAATGCTTAAACACCAATGACCATGGGAGTGCATAGATAAGCATTTCCTAAACCTCTAAAAAAAAATTAGGGAAGATTAGAACCGCATCGTCAAGCTGCATATGGTACGACCGGGGCCAGGTCTGTATCTGCAAGCAAAAAGATAATAAATTAAAAACAGCTGATTGATATGATAAGTAAAAAACATCATGAATCAGTAAGATATTAAAATTGAGCAATACAACAGATTTGTATAGGATTAAATAAAGGCAGAAATGGAGTAGGAAGCAGGAGAAACTAGTGAAGATGACGAGGATAGGGAAAATTTAATTATATATGGAACAAGCATATAAGTAAATAAATAATAATAATAATAATAATAATAATAATAAACATCCTTTATTTCCAAAGACATGTACATCTATGGAATGCGTCATATAGGGTTAGTAAAAAGAACCGGAATGCTTAAATATCTTCAAAATCGTTAAAGCTTCACTTACAAAATTCGGTACCTGGGGTTTCCGGGCATGCGGAATTGAACCATGATATCGGCACTGTTGCCAGATTTCCCAGTTTTGTGCTACACGGAGTCATTTTGTTATCTTAAATGGAACGCCCCACTTATTTTTATTGCAATAAGTTGGGCGTATCAAATTTAGTAAGATTTCAAATTTTCAAAATTTTATCTTTTCTAATTGCTGAGATATGACAACAACGCATTATTAGTAAAAAGTACGGGAACGCTTAAATATCTTCAAAATTGCTTAAGCTGCATTTACAAAATTCGGTACCTGGGGGTTTCCGGACATGCAGAATTGAACCATGATATCGGCACTGTTGCCAGATTTCACAGTTTTGCGCTACACGGAGTCATTTTGTTATGTTAAATGGAACGCCATATTTGTTTTTATTGCAATAAATTGGGCGTATCAAATTTAGTAAAACACCAAATTTTCAAAATTGTATCTCTTTTAATTGCTGAGATGTGACAACAACGCATTTTTAGTAAAAAGTACGGGAACGCTTAAATATCTTCAAAATCGCTTAAGCTGCATTTACAAAATTCGGTACCTGGGGGTTTCTGGGCATGCTGAATTGAACCATGATATTGACACTGTTGTCAGATTTCCCAGTTTGGCGGTACACGTAGTTAAAATTGTGATGTCATATCTCAGCATATAATAGATAAAATTTTGAAAATTTGGATTCCTACTAAATTGGGTGCACCCAATTTGTTGCAATAAAAACAAAAGGGGCGTTCCATTTAAGTAACAAAATGACTACGTGTACCGCAAAACTGGGAAATTTGGCAACAGTGTCAATATCATGGTTCAATTCCGCATGCCCGGAAACCCTCCGGTACCGAATTTTGTAAATGCAGCTTCAGCAATTTTGAAGATATGTAAGCGTTCCCGTACTTTTTACTAAAAATGCGTTGTTGTCACATCTCAGCAATTAAAAGAGATACAAATTTGAAAAATTGGTGTTTTACTAAATTTGATACGCCCAATTTATGGCAATAAAAACAAATGGAGCGTTCCATTTAAGATAACAAAATGGCACCGTGTAGCGCAAAACTGGGAAATCTGGCAACAGTGCCGATATCATGGTTCAATTCTGCATGCCCGGAAATTCCCAGGTTCCGAATTTTGTAAATGCAGCTTGAGCGATTTTGAAGATATTTATGCGTTCCGGTACTTTTTATTTTTACTAAAAATGCGTTGTTGTCACATCTCAGCAATTAGAAGAGACAAAATTTTTAAAATTTGGGGCCTTTCTAATTTTGATACGCCCAATTTATTGCAATATAAATAAGTGGTGCGTTCCATTTAAGATAACAAAATGACTCCGTGTAGCGCAAAACTGGGAAATTTGGCAACATTGTCGATATCATGGTTAAATTCTGCATGCCCGGAAACCCCCAGATTCCGAATTTTGTAAATGCAGCTTGAGCGATTTTGAAGATATTTATGCGTTCCGGTACTTTTTACTCTTACTAAAAATGCATTGTTGTCACATCTCAGCAATTAGAAGAGATAAAATTTTAAAAATTTGGTGCCTTTCTAATTTTGATACGCCCAATTTATTGCAATAAATATAAGTGGGGCGTTCCATTTAAGATAACAAAATGACTCCGTGTAGCAAAAAAACTGGGAAATCTGGCAACAGTGCCGATATCATGGTTCAATTCCGCACGCCCGCAAACCCTCAAGTACCGAATTTTGTGAATGTAGCTTTAACGATTTTGAAGATATTTAAGCGTTCCGGTTTTTTTACAGTGGTAAACTTACAATTTTTTTACACTCCAATTAGCAGTGCATATAAAACGTGTATACACAGAAAAAAAAATAAACAAACAAGGGTTAACCAAAGTCATTTAAAAAAATATCAAGCTCATAATATTCTTTCTCTATTAAGAGACATTTAAGATGTCTTTTAAAAGTAGTCATATTAGGTGCATTGTTTATAGAAATAGGCAGTCTATTAAAAAGCTTTAAACCCAGGTGTTGTGGAGAGTCTTTACTGACATTAAGTCTACACTTTACTGATCGAAATTAATTTCTTTTGCGTGTGAAATGGTCATGGACACTATTATTACAAGCAAATTGGGATTTGTTCTCAAAAATATATTTGCAGATTTCATAAACGAATATGCAAGTCAGTGTAAGTATACCACGAAATCTAAATTTACCGCGACATGATTCAGTTGGTTTCATGCTCAACATACATCGAACAACCCTTTTTTGTGTTGCGAATATAACTTTGGCGGCACTAAATGCTCCCCAGGAACAGATTCCATAGTGCAGCCTTGAATTCACATAGGCATTATACACATTAAGCAGTTGCGCTTGAGACAAGACAGTTTTTAGATTTCTTATCATAAAACACAAACTACTATGCCTGGCACTCAGCACTTCACACTGCCTTCTCCAGTTTAAATATTCGTCTATAATCAAACCCAAAAATGTAGTTGCGGCAGAACGTGATATGAACTGTCCCCAACTTTGATTAAAATAGCTCAGTTGTTTTGGTTTTGTGCAGTATGGAACCTCATACAGGCGGTTTTAGAGATTTCCAAACGCAGAAAATTGTTACTAAACCAGTTAAAGAGAACCCCAAGGCCAGCATTACACACCCCCTCCATTTCATCATTTTTTGTTGACACAACAAATGACGAATCATCTGCAAATAATGCTGCTGTCCAACTAGAATCAGTACTGCGAACTAAGTCATTAATGTAGGTTATAAATAAGAAGAGCTCAAGAACTCCTATATCAACTGTTAACGTGCGTGAATTATAGACACCCTGGTTCGGTGAAGCAAGCGACACATACTGCTCTCGTTCAGACAAACAAGAGGACAACCATGAAAAGGCCGCCCCCCACCCTGTATAACTCTAGCTTCTCCATAAGAAGAGGTACATTCACGCAGTCAAAAGCCCTGCTAAGATCACAAAAGATTCCAGCAGGGCATTGCTTATTCTCAAGGTGAGTTATTAATTTATTATAAAAATATTGTATTGCAGACGAGGTCATGCGTCCCCGTCTAAATCCAAATTGACATTGGGAATTAATATTTTGAGATTCGAAAAAGCCCTCAAGTGTACTCAAAATCGCGTACTCGAAAATCTTGGAAAAGACCGAAATCAGGGCTACCGGCCTATAGTTTTCTGCCAAACAGCAATCTCCTCTTTTTATATATCGGTACTATAATTGTTTGTTTTAATTATTTTTGGGAAAGACCCAGCGGTAAATGAAAGGTTAATAAGATGAGTCAAATTTGGTAACAGAGCTGTCTGTACTTTTCTAATAAGAAATGCAAAAACATTGTCAAAACCCGTTGACTTTTTGTTATTTAATTTATTTTTAATTATTGATGAAAGTTCAAATTCATTTAAAGGGTTTAAATATATGCTATTTAAATTAGGTTGAATTTGCGGCCTAAATACAAATGAAACTAAGAAGAAACTAAGAAAAACACAAAAATTAGGTGGGAGACAAAGTCCCAAATGTAAATAGTTGTAATATAAAATTCAAGTGCTCATAGAAAATTATATATACCAGGCACAGAAGATTAAAATATTAAGGAGGATAATAAAATGTATATAGTGAAACAGAAAGCAGTTACGGTAATTTTAACAATTCCGTAACATCAGGTTGTTCCGAATTCGCTTGTATTTATTTTTGGTTTGAAATAATTGCTCATTTGAATAAAACAGAAGCAAATGCTTTTGCTTAAGTTTTTTGAGATAAACATATTCGGCTTTAATGCAGCAAAAAGAGACGGAGATAAGGTAAAAGCATTTGCTACACTTTATTCATACGACTAAATACCTTTTCATCTTCAACCTATTTTGAATTACTGTCTGAACCGACCTGGTAGCAACAGCGTGGAAAATTCCGCATAAGTAGTACGAAAATATTAATAAATACTGAATTCTTATGTTGCCCATTAAGTTCATTTAAAACTAATTTTTGTCTTTTAAATATATCAGTCGATAATTATCTAGTTAATATAAAATTAAAATTAATATTATGGGTTGAATCTACATAAATACAGCAGTAGAATATATTATTTCAAATCGTTAAATAATTTCAAATATGCAGTTCATATTTTATGCTTAAAGATCGGTCGCTTCGTACGGTGGAGAAAGGTGAAACATTAGAGACGACTGCGCGTCTGTGCAATTTTTTTTGAGATGTAGTTCTGATGGAAAGGTAGGACAGGAATTTTGAATCGATCTTGTACCGACGACCAGTGTGAGAGGTTGGGAAGGTAGGCTTGACATTTTCTTTATTTTTTTTGCGTTATCTGATTTTTGTTTCAAATTTTCTATATCGAAAAGTTTGTAGGCAGAATAAAGCTGCTAAACTTGTGAATCTCTGATATCTGCCTACTATCGTTTCATATACTACGTTGTCTTTTGCCGTGGGTATGTTAAATAAGCTCGTGAATATCTGATATATGCCAACTCTCGTTTCACATATCACGTTGCCTTTTGCCGTGGGTATGTTTTGTCTGTAGGGCATGTGTGATAGTGGGTTTTTGGAGCTTAAGGCTCTTGAATAAGAGAAAAAAAAGGACTTGATCCTACAAGAGCAGGGTTATTGAATTTCAGATTTAGTTTAGCAACCCAACTAAAGAGTCGATCAAAGTGGCCTATAGGGTTTACATTATTTAGGTTTTAGTTAGAGGTAGCATTTTTAGAAATTAATAACCAAAACTGTCTATAGTGTGGGAGACTCAGTCTAATTTTCTCTGGTATCGTTATCGGGTGTTATGAGTTATATGGCGAATCAGAGTTAAGCTTAGTTAGTTATTGTTTGGCTTATATAAGCATTTTATCGTCACTTTGTTATTTAAAGAGCACCTTCTCAAGCCCTTCTCGACCGTGCTGGATACAAAATCATAATTGTTTGTTTGTTTTGTTTCTTTATTTCGATTTAAATTTGTCCTTACCTTTATTTTTGAATTAAACTGATTTTTGAGTCAAAAAGTAGCTTCCAGGCAATAATTGCATTCTGATTATCTGTTTAAATTTATTGATTTCACTGTTGTTTTTGCCTGATTATTGTAATCGTTTTTTTATTGAAATACTGATCAATATTTCTTGGCTTTATTTTATTTATTATTTTTAATCGGTTCACTGTCTAATTTTAAACATTATTTTCTACAGTCTAAAAAATTCTGCAATTCATAATTTTCCTTCAGCGTTTTTTGGCATTTTTCAGCATTTTTAACTGACAAGAATTATTTCTCGCTATCTCTGGCCAAGTTCTGCATTAAAAACCTAAGCTTAGACAAACGCCTCTCCACCAAATTGAGACCGATTTGTAACAACATTCTTGATGAACCCTTTAACTGACTTGTACTGTTTTTTTTTCATGCTACTGGGTCCACACGTACTCGCCTTACCAGGACAGCTTCCAGTGACGTCACAGGACAGATCCTAGGCACTGCAGCAACTTTCAGTAACAATCTCCAGGAAGCTCGGAGGAAAGACAAGGTGATTAAAGGGCAGCTATCACCAAGAAAATTCAATAGAATCTTTCTTAACATTCAACCCCTATTTTTGTTAGAAGGAAATCTAAATAGAATCATTGTTTTTTTTGAAATTTCCAATCTTTTATTTTGCACCTTTTCACAACAACTACACTCGGAAATAAATTTTAATCAGCATGCTCCGAACCTACACACCCTGAGTTATCTTTCAGTTTTATCTTAATAGTATATATAGGGAAGAATATCTGTGTATGCAAAGCCTAAATAAGACTGCAACGACGGATTATCTAAATGAGAAAGTCACAGCATATGGACTGAAATAAAATACGAGAAACTCATCGAGGAAGTCTTAGCAAAAATTTTGGCACCATAGAAGAGCATGAAGTAGGCAGCAGTTCTCAGTTGAAATGTTATATAAGCAGACAGTGTTTATGTAAAGTATTAAAATATACGGTCCTAAGTAACGAAGACTATTGTGAAAGAAAGTCACGTAAATAATTTAGGTGCCGGAAAGCTTAAAAGTATATGCCCCAGAAAAATGCAGACGAGACGCATTGAGGAAATGAAAGCAAAAATTTTGGTACCATAAAAGCTTAAGAGAATAAGAAAGGGCGTAGTTCATGCTATATAAGCAAGACATGTTTATGGAAAGCATGAAGAATAAAAAAGAAGCTTACATAGGTTGAAATATTTGAGGAACTAAAGAAAAGTTGTTTATGTAAAGTAAGAAGCATACATAAGGTGAAATAATGGAGAAATATATAAGCAAAATATGTTTATGTAATAAGGAGAAGCATGCATATGTAAGGAAATAATGAAATAGCTAGTCACGTAATCATAAGCAGAGATACATTTAGTAAAGTGAACCTCAAGTAAGAAAATCTAAATATGGAAAGCTATTATAAGAAAATTAGAATAAAATAAGTATAGGAAAATATGCCTATATACCATGAAGAGGAGAAGTGTATTAAAGCAGTAATTAATTGTAAATAATGTTCATATATCATTACCGAACTTTACCTTGAGTACATGCTGCATGGGTCGCAATTCAGGAGCATTTTAGCTCAGGGGTGTACGTCTTGTGCATACGGGCCTGGCTAGCCCGAGCTGCCCTAGCCGAAGCACTTCATGTTTCTACTAATCTTTGAAGTACTTCCTATACTACTCTTCTCATTCCTATCGGCCACTCTGACCTCTTTCTTCCTAATTTGTAGTGGTAGAGAAACTTTTTCTCGACCGAGGCAGCACCACCCCATGTCCCACTGAAGGGATTGGTTATAATTTTTCCAGATGTGTTCAGTCCTGGAGCATGACGCGGTTTTTCCTCCTTCTTCGTTACACCTCTTAAAAATACTGAAACTGTTGATGAATGGATTCACCCAATACAAAATATTCCGGAGGTAAAATACCCTCCCATCCTATATCCGGGTGGGGGGTGTACAGGGTTGATTCACATCGAAGAAAAACAACTTAAGAATTGACTTCAGCAACATCAGAGGTCTTAATGCCAATATTAATACTGTCCATATGCTTTGCCCCAATTACGAACTTCACACCAAGTTCCAATTTAAACGAGCTGTGATCGCTTACGTCCGCAGTAACCTCTCATGTCACCGAGAAGAGAGTTTGGACAAACTTCAAACCACCCACTCAGATGCTGAAATAACATTCCTGGGACTTTAATGTTCACAACATTCCCTCAGCTAAAGTTTTCTTCCTGAACGGATGATATGGGCAGCGAAGCTGAGGCTTTTGCAATCACCTGCGGCCTGGCTCAACTTGTGGACGAGCCAACACGGATACTTGATGTTGGAAACCATCAGGCTTTCCTACTGGATTTGTTCCTAACAACATACCCAAACTCTTATAGAATTTAGGGATGGACATTGCATCACCACTGGGTAACTCTGATCACAGGCTTATATCAGCTTTGTCCACATGTCCAACTCCACCGTCCTCTAAAGTGTTTCCTCGCAAAGTGTGGCACTATAAACATGCAAACATGCAAACTTGAGTGAACTTCGTGACTTTTTCTTGTCACTCCCTTGGAGGGACGTCTGTTTTAAATCCAGCGATCCATCTGTAATAGCTGAATCCATTACAGAGGTCATTCTCATTGGGATGCCCTTCAATCCCCTTCTCTAATAAACGATCCTATCGTGGAAAATCATGGTTCAACAAAAGGTGTACTCAGGCAGTTTCCAAAAAGAAGCAAACGTATCGCAAATGCCGCAATAACCCTTCGGTTGTTTCGTGCTGAGCTTTTCTGGCTGCACGAAATAGATGCAAACTAATTATTGATCAATCCAAAGCTGATTTCGATCAGAGAGACCGCGAGAAGCTTTTGAACTGTCCGAACGGCTCAAACTCATTTTGGGGATTTGCAAAGGCCATTAGGAAAAACTTTTCATCTTCAAGTTTTCCATCACTATTGCGCAAAGACAATTCCGTTGCAGTGACTGCAAAGGAAAAGGCAGACTTGTTTGCCTCAAAGTTTGCAGGAAATTCGACCCTTGATGCACATGGAAAGACACCACCAATGTTACCTAGAATCGCCACAACAATGCCAGAAATCGTTTTCTTCTTGACTCCTCAAAGGCCGCTGGACTGGATGGAATTCCCCCTATTGTTCTCAAACAGTACGCACTGGAGCTGACACATGTTGCGTGTTTCGCAAGGTTCAGTTTTGTCTCCAACTTTGTTCCTGCTGCACATAAATGACCTACTAAAGCTTACTGAAAACCTCATTTACAGCTATGCAGACGATAGCAGTCTTGCATCATCCTTTCATTCTGACAAACCATTATCATCGGCCACTCTGGGACAACAGGCTGTCTCAGTCAATCGAGACTTAAACACAATTCTTAAATGGGGATCCAACAATCTTATAACCTTCGATGCCAAAAAGACACAAACTGCTGTGTTCTCCCGGAGAAAAACTAAGGGAAACTACCTTGGCATCATCATGGAGGCGGAAATCCTTTCTCCATCCTCCAATCTTTCGCTGCCTGGAATAACCGAGGTCTCACCAAGTGTGCCTCTCAAAAACTGGGAGTACTTTTCCATGCCAAAAAATACTTCAGCTCCCATCAGCTGCTTACACTGTATAAAGCGTAAATCAGACCCACTCTGGAGTATCGCTCTCACATTTGGAGTTCTGCTCCCAAACATACTCTGGCGTTCTTGGACTCCATCCGAGCTGTTAGACTTATTAATGACGAAACACTAACTCATTCCCTTCACACCTTGGAACATAGGCGGATGGTGGGTGATCTCTCCCTTTCTTACCGATATTATCACGGAAAGGGTTCGACCGAACTGGCAACTCTGATTCCCTCCAGTGCCAGCTTTGTTCGTTCCACCCAACAAGCTAGAAGCTCTCATCCATATGCTCTTTAACAGACCACACCCAGAACCAGCCTCTACCAAAATTCTTTCTTCTGGCGTGTGACAAGCATCTGGAACTCCTTACCAGCCGAATTGTTACCTGTTGGCTACAGTCCAAACATCTTTAAGAAAAGAGTCAACCGGTATCTTTCCCCCTTGCCGTTTCCTACTTGCAGTGCCCATTAGGGTATTATAGGCAACGCCTTTGCAAGTGGACTGAAAAAAAAGTCAGGAATTATTCCAGTATATAAAGGACTCAGCCAAGTATTGGTAGGTGTTCAAAAATCCCTCGACTACAGATGCCTAGAAGGCAAAGAAGTTAAAGAAATTGTAATATGCGGAAGAAAGTTCAATAGCAGTAGTAGATTATTAGAAAATAACTAACCTTAGACTCTAATCCAAGTCAAATCCCGCCAGCTCATAGTCATTTAAATTATTAAGCGTATAATATTGTCAAAATCTCGTGCCTATGTCATATTCCAAGTCAATGTGCAAATATGCAGACAACAGTAGCACAAGTCGACCAAAAACTGGTACCTTTCACAGTATAATTATCACCACATGCGCAATATTCACGATACTTATAATTTGTTGTACTGTTTAGTTAATGGCAATGCATCAAGAAGAAAGAAAAACAAGCCGCTGCAATTTTGCCACACAGGACCAAGGAACCCACCATGTCCACAGACGGACGGCTGCGCAAAGCCGTACTTGATAGTAAGCATCAACACCCAGCGAAAAATTTTACTTGCAAGCACCTTGAGTCACCCTACTTGTTTGGGTTCCCCCCATTCACGTATGAGACTCTCTGGCTCTTCATTCTAGTCGTAGTTAAACATTGGGGGAGAGTAAAGCCAGTCGCGCCGGCTTGTTCGGTTTCGAGAACTAGAGAGCTCCTGACTCCCCCATACTTTAGCTACTCGGCCTACGGCTGAATAGGGAAAAGGCATAGCGTTAGTGCGTTCCTTGTTAAATTCGTACGGACTTCGAACCGCGTTTTGCAAATCTCGCGTACGGAGCGAGCAGCCCCAAAAAACTAGAGACACTAATACGTGTTAGACGTTAATTAAAATATCTTAAGAACACGAACAAAAGTCTAATACCTCTCTAAATTGAAGAGTAAAAGTCACAACAATATCCCCTTTCTGCAAAATCAAAGCCTTAGTGGGGTTGATCGTTAATTCTGGAAAGGACTCCCCATTTTCCAATTCAACGTTCAACGGCACCAGCTGATCGGAATTGTTCAGGATAATCAGGTCTTTAGTCACCGTTGTATTTAAGGGTATATCTTTAAATACTAGGCTTTCAGCGTTGATGGACACGGAGGCTTTCCTGTGATCAAAATGCACCTAAAACATAAATAAACTCTAATAATTATCATTGTTGTGAACCATTACTTAACAGTAGCGTGCCGTGGGTATAAGGGCGGGAGGG
This sequence comes from Pissodes strobi, assembly GCA_016904865.1. Taxonomy (NCBI): domain Eukaryota; kingdom Metazoa; phylum Arthropoda; class Insecta; order Coleoptera; family Curculionidae; genus Pissodes; species Pissodes strobi. Next base: position 48,326 of record MU183708.1, on the reverse strand, counting down.
GCGAGCTATTTCGAGGGCGCCGAATGATGAGCCATTTGCAGTTTGCATTAGGAGGCTGAGGCGAGTTAGATAGAGGGCGGGGGGGCATTCGCCCCCCCTGGCCCCCTATACGGCACGCTACTGTTACTTAAATATTATAAGGTAAACATACTGTTATGGTAATTTTAATAATTTCGTGGCGTGGTCTTTACCCAGAGTTCACTTATGTTTATTCCTACTTGAATTAATAACTCGTATCATAAACTACTAGTTAGGTTTATGATTTTAGTATAAAAGAACGTGCAAACCGAGTAAACGACAATTTATTTCAGTTACGGCAAACGCTTACTGGCAACGAGTTTACCCCGCCCTTCATCTAGAGCTATTTTGTACATTTAAGGGAAAGGCTTCGAGAGGTTAAATTCTTTGGCACCTTGTACCTTTATGGGAAATTCTGCAATAAACTTCTTCTTAGAATACGTCAGATAATTAAAATCAAATCAAATTAAATACGCCAATGAAAAGTGAATAAAGTAAATCTCTTAAAATCACCGTAACTTAAAGCGTTTTCAAGGAAACCACACTTGCCTCAAAGAAACCGAATAAGTCGCGTCTAATCAGTCTTCGACGAATAGTCATGCGTTTCACACCCTTTTGATTTTATATGAAACCCGAACATCAATAGATTTACGTTTGCTCCAAATCCAATCAATTTGTGCTAAACTTGATCATCAATAGACGTACATTTGTTTCGAAAGTAGCGAGTCATCATTCTTGTCATCTGCAGCTGAGCTACGCAACCTGAAAGAGCGCAGAGGATTACGACAAGCTAATTTTCTCAACACTGACATCCCAATGAACCTGAAACGAGAGGTCTATGATAAATGCATTTTGCCAGTGACAAGGTATGGATTGGAGACAACAACACTGCCTCGACAGATTGCTGATCGCTTGAGGGTGGCTCAGAAAGCTATAGAACGTGCTATGTTGGGGATTTCCCTTAGAGATAGAGTGAGAAATCAAGAAATTAGAACAAGGGCCAGAGTTACAGACGTAATATCAAGAGTGGCCGAGTTAAAGTGGAGCTGGGTAGGGCATGTTGCACGTCAGAACAGTGAAAAATGGACCATCAGGGTTGTACTATGGCGACCCCGAGAAACAACTAGAAGTAGAGATAGGCCACAAAGGCGCTGGATAGATGATATCAAGGAAGAAGTAGGTCTAAGCTGGTTCCGGATAGCACAATACGGACAGAAGTGGAAGAGACACGGAGAGGCCTATGTCCAAAAACGGATGGAAGAGGGCTGAAGAAGAAGAAGAAGAGAAGAAGAATGTTATCTGTGACGCGTGGTGGAGGCTGCCGTTATGATCTCCGTATATAGGACCTAGGACCATGGGCTCATCAAGGCGATAAGCTTTGCCCAGCCAGACCCTTGTTCTACTTGAAAAATAATATTTGTCAGTCCCTATCAAATCTTTATTCGCTACGCCGCGCGCCGTCATAGTGCCCCATGGGATAATTTTTGAAGCATCAATTGTATTTTTAAAAAAGATTTGTCGTCTACTTAAATCCATAACGGAATATCAGATCGTGGTTCTAAGAATCGACTCGCCGTCAGAGAGGCTCACCCTACCTCACAGCATCGAAGAAAAATCAATAAAATAAATTAAGCCCAAAGACGTTCATACGGTGGATCGTTGGACCAAGGCATCACCAGTTAATATCAAAAGGCAAGAAGACAAAGAGGACCATAATGAAAAAGTGAATTTTCAGCTAAGCGTGCAAGAAACAAAATAGTTAATGGCAAAATATAATAAATAGATTAAGCAAACAAAAAATAAGAATAGTGCCATTATAGACAAAAGGGAAGCGTACAGCTAGTAATTTGGTGGAAGAAGTAGCCTAAAATTATAAGTTCAAAACACATACATACTACAGCAGAAAGTAAGTAATACAATTACAAAAAAAAAACAGAAACTAGGCAATCAAAAAAAAAAAATGTAAATACGAGGAAACCAAAAACTAAGTAAGAAGTAACCAAAAACTATAAAGACACAATACACTAGGGGAATACTTCGAACTGGACCAAAGGAAGAATTAGACTAATGGAAGGAGGAGGCCAAGGAGAAGAACAAGGAGAGCGGTAAACTAAACTGGACAAAGGGGGATAAAAGTAAACAAAATGGTCAAGTAGGAATAGCAAAATTAGAAGCAAGGAAAAGGAAGAAAACCTCGAGGAAAGGCTGTTAGCAATTTTGGGGATAAAATAAATGTTTACGATAGAGTACCTAACTGGGAAAATCGTAGAGGATAAAAGAAATGTAGGTGTTAGAATTATTTTAAATTGAGGAAATCACTAGGACAAGTTATAATTTGGAATGCGTGTTAACGATGAGTAACTTACTGGGAAAATCATTCTAAAAACACGTAGGCATTAAATAAACAAAATGAGAAATTGAGATACTAGGAACTGAAGGAAAAAGTTATAATTTTAAAAGCAAGTGTTTAACGATAGAACCTTACTGGTAAAGTCGTAGTAAAACACGTACGCATTTAAATACAAGAGAAATTAAAGAGTAAAATAGAGATAGAAGAAACAGAATTATAATATTAAACCAAAATAAAAGAAAAGCTAGAAAGCGAAATTATATACAGGTCGTATAGGGAATGTTGTAGCCAACTGTCGCAGATAAGTACCTTATAGGGAAGATCACAAGTCAGACACTTGGGCAACATGAGGACCTGGGAGATGAAATTAGAATCCATATATGGATATAAATATATAAAGTTTATGAGGAAGGAATATATGAGACGATAGTAAACTAGAGTAATAAAGGAAAATATGCTGAAAGTAGCATGGACCATGGCGCAAGGTAGCAGTGATAAGTATCTTAAGGCGCCATTACACGACGTGTGGAGCGAAGCGCCTGGAGTGAGGTGTGCGGAGTGACGCGCTGATGCTCATTTTGGTGACCGCGATCATACTTCCTGTAGATTGGCAAGTTTCCTCGTTTCGACATGCAAGTTCGTCGAAAACGGATGCTCGGCTCTACAGCAGCTTGCTACATTTTGTTAGACGGTGAATAAAAAAAGAAGAAAAGAAAACAGTGGTGGATGGGGAGGCACAATAAAAGTCGATCAAAGTAAGTTAGAAAATTGCTCACTATGGAGAATAATTTTTTTAGTGACGAATTTTTTTGATACAGCGCTACCAACATGCTATGCGATTTAAACAGAGAACCTTCTGGTAAATTCTTTAATTTATGTAGAATGTCCGCAACAGATTTTAAATTTTTCATTAACAAAATTGGGCACCGCATAGCGAAAACGGACACTTATATGAGCAAGTGCATTCCTGTACAAGAAAGACTGCCTGTAGCACTGAGATTTCTAGCCACTGGAGACAGTTATGCAAGTTTATCCTATTTATTCCAATTTTCTCCACAAACCGTCGATGAAAGCTGTAATGTATTGATAGAGATATTACCAGGAGAAATATTGTAATCTACTAAAAAGCATAAGCTACTAAACAAATATCACCCTGTCGCAAGTTTGAACTTGAACTTGGAAATTGTTATATCAACATTAAAGGCAAACTATAAACAACGCGAGCAATCAACGGGAGCGACTTTGAACCTTATGCATGCAGTGATCATCACTTTGTTTTATATAAATACGCTAACGAACCATAAGTTCTTCAGACTTTAGTCTCACCTCCAGCTCCCAAGGTTAGTCACTTGACGACTGCCTTCTGGGTTCTATCCGCTCCTATAGTTAGTCATACGACTGCTTTAGGTTCCATTCCTTTCCTACCAAACCTGGTACCGGTTAGTCACTTGACGACTGCTAGGGCCAGGGGTTGCATAACCTCCATAGTAAAGTCTTGACAGGAAGTTTGTCAGAGTGTTGAGAAAGACAAGTGTCTAAATCGTCAGTTAAAAAGTTTAGTGAAATCTCTTAGTGCTGTTAAATAAAACCCAACTCTTAAGAAAAACTATAAATTATAAGACAGTAAACAAAGACCTATAAACAGTACCTCAAATCGAGAAAACATGCGCACCGTCGTAATCGGGTATAATAGAATCTCATTTTTTCTGACCAATAATTATTGTTAAAGTTTTATCGTTAATACATTGTTATTGTTATAAACTAAACGTGCTTACTTTATCATCTCTTCTTACCCCACGTAACGCGATCCCGGTCTACCTCAGTTACCCCCCGGCATGCTAAACAAGGCGTGTCCTCACGAGTAGAACATCCAGTGGTAGATTAAAGGAAGCATTGAGATCCCGTCATTGTACTAATCGCGTCGAGGCTCTTCTCTGGAAAGTTATTCTTTAAATAAACGCGCTACCCCCTAAGCTATTCGTGACAATATAAATAAGTTTAAGTCTACTAATTATTATCAATGAATTATTTATTAAATAAGCGTTTGAATAATTTACATGTAAATCAACATAAACAACATAAACATAAACTTTTTTGCAAAAAAAAACAGAAACATATGACACTTAAAAAAAACTAAAACTATAATTCTTGCTTTTGGTTTACCGTTTACTCTTTTACTATCTAACGTCAACTCTAACTGAGAGATAGAATGGGGAGAAGGCAAAACTTCTGGGGAGGTTGAGAGTGAGAATTGGGGTGAAGATAGAAGCCCTAGGGATGGCTGAGGTTGCGATTGAGAAGAGGGAATAAATCCTAAGTGTTGCTGAAGGTGAGAATGGGGAGAAGGCGGATATCTTGGAGATGGATGAGAGTGAGAATGGGGAGAAGGCAGAAATCCTGGGACGGTTGAGAATTAGAGTGGGGAGAAGGCGGAAATCCTGGAGATAGTTGAGAATGAGAATGGGGAGAAGGCGGAAATCCTGGAGAGAGTTGAGATTGATGAGAGTCCCAAATTATTGGTTTTTGCTCGTATAAGCTTCGGATGATCCTTCGTTTGATCACGACTTGTTGTCACTTGAAAAGCTAAATATCTACTGAAGTCTCTGACTGAAGTAAAATTTTACGGGCGCAGACATCGCGCCGTGTGATTTTGTACGCATGCCAGTTTACTTCGCTCGTGGCGTGTTTGCTTTGAAGTGTGCAAAGTTTACCGACAATTGACGGGATTCGGCACGCCGCGTGAAACTTGTCGCATCGACCCAATCACACGGCGGCGTGTGGCGCCACTCCACACGCCGTGTAATGGCGCCTTTATGGAGAAAATCACAAGTAAAGATGGAAAAGAAAAATTACATGACATACTTAGCAGCTGATAAAATGGGTAGAAATAGATAAAATATGTACATTAAAGATTAAAAGAATAAAAGTTAGCCAACATAGCTAAAAAACGGAATAATAAAGCATAGATAAGATAAAGAAATAAAATAAGGCTCCTTAAAGTATAGAAACATATAAATAACAGAATGAATAGCAGATACGTTGACTAGGTAGATATATAAAAGAATAAGCCAACACAAAGATGGAATAAAGAATCATAGATTAAAGAACCACCGATTAAGGAATCATAGGACATGAACCAATTACAGTAGATATCATATTACAGTCGTACGGTACATAGCATTTTAAATACACATTCAAACCAACTCGGCAGTCATCAGCATCGATCTCGTTAATATAAAGCATCAGTAAAACAAAACCATTAAAAATTAGTGTCTACTAAGCAGCTTATATGAGATAAGTTACACCGAAAATCAGTCATTATCCTTCTTAGAAAATGCGCATACTCTGGGAGGGGGAATAATAATTAGAAATTCTGATATCCAAATCCAATCATCATTAAAGTTAATCTGATTGAGGACAGTCAAAAGGTGTAAATGATCCACATATTTCTTAACTACCTGATATTATTAATATTGTTCTAAACAATCCCGGCAATGTTTACTATTAATGAGATCAAGGAATCGATGCTATATAATCACAGTCAGCAATCGTTTTACAACCAGGCCAAATACACGTACTAATTTTTGTTATTATTTTCAACAGAAACAAAATAAACCAAAAATAACAAAATCAAATGACGCTACCACCGGAGACCTTATTTCGAGGGATTAGAACACGCTGATGCAACGATAATATGCTGTAAGAAAACACACAATTGTTCAATATTTCAATAACAATTATTATTTAATTGATTAAAGCCTAATAACCGATTGTTCTGATAACAATAAATATAAAAAATATTTCGGATTCGGATATATTACTGATATATAAAATAATGCTTTCAAATTTATAACATATTCCTGAAGTGAACATTTAATAGATACTGTATGATTGAATGGAAATTATAATTTTGAAACATAATTGCCGACTTTTCTAAATATAAAACTATCGAAAGACAAGAAAAGATAATGTTTTCACAGAATGAAAATAAGCATATTTTCATTAAGTCAGTAATTAAAATTAAAGAAAAAAAAGAAAATGCATACCTATATTAACGAATACTTTACTGGAAATTATTAAAAACTGAGTCAAGGGAAACGTTAGGATAAGAATTAGGTGTCAATATTGATTACTCCTGTTTTGTTTATATTTTTTTTCATGGACATGGAGCACTACTCAATGGCGGCCTGCAAATCGGTCAGATGGAGCCCTTATACAAATAGCAGCCAAATGGGGACCCACAGGAAAAATTTTAAACTAATGTAGGGGTTAGCGGGGGACCAATGACTAATCCAGGACCGAACTAAACCATAGGCTGGACCAAGACTAACTGCTTTGAAATATAATCTATATCTAATTATGTAAGGAGTGATATGACTCTTCGAACATTGAGGGCCACTCGTTAATAATTAGTAAGGCTCTCTTTTTTTATACTCATTAGAAAGGAGTTTTGAATACTTTAAAGAATTTTTCGAAATTTGGTAAAAATTTTTATTTATTAAGATATCTTTTTTATCTTCATTAGCCAGGAGATTTCAACTTTTTATTCCAAAAAATGCTTTTTAGCATTGGAGGCCAATGCTTATAGAGGGAGGAATGTGCTGACTAAAAGTTTCTAGTATAAAAAAGAACACCCAGTATACAGTTTGAACTTGGTACTTGATCTTGAAAGATAATTATTATGCTTATTATCTAAACATGTTTGAAAAACATTCAGTGAACGTTAGAACATTCAACAAATTTTTGTATAAAAGAACGTGCAAACCGCGTAAACAACAACTTGGTTCAGTTAGTAGTACCTGATTATGTTTGTACAAACCCAGCAGTGGAAAAACTTATATTATTTGTTAATTAATTTCAATATGTAAGTTTGCATGATTTGAATTAGTCAATCCCTCCTTCGACTTCGTGCCGCAAAGTGAACTAACTATGGGATTTGTACGCGAATGCAATTTTTGAGAGATTTAGGAAAGGTAGGAGATGACCTATTAATCCTGGTTTCTGCGATGACAGCGAGAGGTTTTTTGAGAAGGTACCGTCCATTTTTACTTATTCTTTAAGTTTTGTTATATATATTGTGTAAAGGAGGATAATTCAATTAAGCTAAAGATAAGCGCGTGGCATTACAGGGAATTTTTGGTTAAATTAAACCCGACTATCTTATTCTATTATTTCGTTTATGTCGTTTACTACCAATTTCCATGGTGTATATTTTACCTATCGGGCACATATAATTGTCGATAGGTGAAGCTTGAGGCATCGCGAGGGGGGACAGGGCCTTACCGTACAAAGAACTCTCACAGAGTACAAAAATGAACTTAGAAAGACTAAAAGAGGATCATGGAGGCAATTCTGCGAGGACATAGACAAGTTAGCCCCAGCACAGCTTCTACAAAAATACTTCCAAAAAATCATTTAAACGGTATTGGCCTTTTAAAAAAGCCAATCCGAGAATACTGCAATCATCAGAAGGAAGGATTAGAGGTAATACTACAGACTCACTTCCCTGGATCACAAATCGTCGAAGGTCCTGGAACCAGACGAATACTCACAACGAAGGGTTCCAGAGCCCGAGTAGCAGGTACAAAAGACTGGCAGGAAAAATCGTCACTAACAATAGAACAAAATGGACAATCAATAGCTTCAAGCCATACAAATCCTCCGGCAAAGGCGTGATCTGCCCTGTTTTCAGAAATACCATGAGATCAATCAAAGAAAATCTTCAAAGCCATATCATACGAGCTTTGAGGGAGGCATATATAATATTTTTACCTGATGCCCGGCGGACGAAGTAGAATCTTACCGTCCCATCAGCCTAACCTCCGTTCTCCTCAAAACAATAGAGAAAGCAATCGATCAATACATAAGAAGCGGACCTCTAATTGGAACATCGCTCCATCCTAGGCAGTTCGCCTATCAAGCAAGCAAATCCACATTAAGTGCACTGCACAGTCTAGAGACATAGAAAAGACAATCGAATGCAAAGAAATTGCCCTCGCTGCGTTCATTGGCACGTCAATGTTTATCATTTACCACAATATAAATTAAATTGTAAGAATAATGAAATTAGCATTAATTGAATCACACTAGTAAATATCGCAGTTATTTAGATACGCATTGGTAAGCTTTTTGCTTACACCTGAACAGTTCCAAAAATAATTATATCAATACCTCGCAGAAACAAAAACACGCAATCTAATACAATGGAAAATACTAATAACACGCCAATAACATTAGGTAGAAAGATCACAATAATTATTATAACCTAAACTTATCTTTACTCTCTTCGCCGTTATCACCTACGGCCTTCTGCACGTGGACTACTGCTAAGCACCTTGAGACCCATTGACTCTCAGTGGCATTTGAGGTAATGCCATAACTCTATGGCTACAGTCGGTACCAATAAAACACAACCAACTGTAATTGACTGGTAGCTACTTGGTTAGCTACTTAGTCTCTTTTCAAGCAAAGCTCGCTTCAACAAAATAGCTTGCTCCATATACACAACTTCAAGCAAAAATAGCTCCAGCCAAAAATCGCTCCCAAAAAAAAACTGGCTTCCAGGGAAAAAATGGCTCCTGGTAAAAACCCTGAAAGAGAACAAGCGCTAATTATGCATTCTCTTACTGCAATTTCAGGCAGCTTCCTCTTTCAGAATACTCTCCCCTCAAAGAGTATTTAAAAATAATAATGAGAGTCGTCTTGCCAAAATGCGAAGGTCATAATAAAACCAATATCAGGTCACCCTACAGATGACAGACATAAAGTACTAAGAAAACTGACCAATAATATAACCACTCCTTGCTCTTTTAAGAGTTAGACCCCCAGGCAAGAATAAAGCTTGTCCATTTTGTCATTATTAATAAATCTAAAATTACTAAGCTTACGTAGGGCTTTACAAGTTCTCGTAAGCCAAAATTTAAAGTAGAAAAGAAATTTATTAAAGATTATATAGAACTTTATACAACATTATACCCCATTATACACTACGGGTCCATAACGACAAGGAACCAGCTATGAGTGCTCGACTGCAATATCATACCGAAGACGGTATCATGAACTAACTAAGTAACACTCTCTATATAGCAATATTGTGAAGTATTTCAATCCCCTCTGAGACCCGTTAAGAAACTATAATGCAGTAACTTACACACTGATAAAATAAATCCCCCTGTACAGAAAATAAATGAGAATGTAAAAAATGTAAGATATGTATATTTATTTACCTAACTACGTAGGGTTTTTCGATGGTAATGACGAATTGGGAGCAACGCTTTCTTCTACCGGCATTCCTCGAGGAAGGAAACGGCGTACTTTGTTCTGGAATCCACCGACACGTGGCAAGTCACAAACAGAAATCTTGACTTCAGGCAAACATCCAACCAATCCACAGTCAAGCCATTTACTGCTGCAACCTAGTAACTATGCCACTTTTTCGCCCGAAATAAATATAATCCCCCTTAGGGTGAATTAAGAATTCCTATACTTTTTATCAGGCATACGCACTACCTCTCCTTTTGAGGGTTTACCGAAGAAAGAGAACGAAATCAAGTCAAAATCGACTACCTAGATCGTGAAATTCAATGTTAAAAAGACAGAAAAAACTCGACCCAAAGGCCCGCTTTACACTATCCTGCAACATACGCAAAATATCACCAGCCGGTTGCCACCAAATTTACTAACATCTGCAATATGCAATGAAACGTACCTAAAGCTGTATGATATTACGTATTGCTGGCAGGGCAAAGAAATCCAACGATAAAACTATTATTGACAATGACCAAACCAACAGAAACTAAATCGTTCCGGCCGGCGCCATTTAAAACTCCCAGCATCAAATCTGTTCAACGCATAAATCTGTGATCAATCGGACCTAAACGTACCTTAAGCTAGAGCCGGTTTTCTTGATGAAACATTTGCGAAGCAATTCGAGCGACGTTGCCAAGTTAGGGAACATCCAGACTGCGTATATTTAAAGCGAAAACGAAAAACAGTCGTTTAACAACAAACTAATGGCCGCATATCAATTAATTAGGTATTTTCTTGTTGGCTTGAGCCGTAACCACGTCAAAATCGCACGAAGACCGCTAGCGAATATAACATCTGGCAACGTTCCAAGAATATCCCTTTCATTTATTATATTCGTCCATAGGCAACCAATAATTCTATTAATTATTATTATTACGTTCGCCTTCCATCTGACATTTGAAGGTTATATTAGAAATAAACATTGATTGAATTTAACTTTTCCCTATTAAGTATTCAAATAAACCCAGGAAAAATAACCGAGAAATACCGAAACCAATGTTTCTGACATTCATGAGACCGCTTTTAATGTATATTGTGGCCGAAAAGGAAATTATTCGTAAAGGTAAGTGATTTAATTGAACGTTTTGAAGTGTATTGCTATACAGCCTATAACTTGAATGTTTACTTGAATGTTTCCTCGCTAGTGGGGCTGAATACGGTACGATCTATTGATTGATTATGTACTAAGCCAGTGATATCAAACAGAGAAAATCAAGTTACGTATATAACTACCGTGCTTTCAATCTAGTCGTCTAACACCTCGATAAAAGGTAGGATCCAAACGAGTAAGTAGTCTCGTAGTCTAGTAATAGATCTAGGATTAAAGATGTAATAACTGACTTTATTTGACCTCTATCTGTTACTCATGTTTTTCATGTTAAATTGACATGTAACAACACCATCTTTAAAACCACAGCGGCATGGCGCAAGCTAGTTGGCAAGACATGGGGTCTAAAACCAAAAAATGGTATATTGGATCTATCAAACAATAATAAAGCCCACGGTCACCTATGCCTCGCTGGTATGGTGGCCAAAATCCCAGCAGGTCACCGCTCGGATCAAACTTAATAATGTGCCCTACCGCATCCTTAGAGGTAATGCTGAACATGCCTCCTCTTCAAGTCAAACCGCAGAACATCTACTCTGAAAATGTTCAACCCAACTCTGCAAAAGGCTAGTACCTTGAAGGAGTACAGCTATCACCTCAAGAAATGAGTCAAACACTTCCCAAGAGTCTCTCGAACACACATGCACAAAATATCTGTAAAGGTAGCAGTGCCGGGCGGCTGAAACTAGCCAAAACGACTCCCTAGCAATCTACAAGCTACAATCTACCCTACAAAAATAGCGATTATTTAATGTCTGTTTTCTTTTCGCAATTCAACTAGTAGACACAATGGTCTTTACCTATAGGATATACTAAGGTTTTAGTTAAGTAGATCAATATAGAGAAGTTAATAATCGAGATACTTGACAAGTGTAGGATCCTCTACATAACTTCCTTCAGTATCGTTATCTATCCTTCATGTTATCTGATTTTGTTAGCGGTGACCTTAACACGTTGACTGCCGGAGCGAATTTCGTGATCGGGTCCGCTGCGCCGAAGTAGTTTTATTGAAAATTTCAGATATTTTTACGTTTTGAGAGTAAAGTAGCTTCCGAGTCAATACATATTTTATACTATAGTATGCAATAGAAGCGTGAATAAAATATATGATTAAATCATTTCAAGCATACGCCGTGTGTATATATTCTATTCACACCTTGTAAGCAGGTAGAGTATAGCCCTATCGTCAATGCGGTTGCCAAATGGAGAGACAAGAGGTACATTTTATTTCCCAGTACCAAACATGGTGATGAATTAACAGAAGTTCCTGATGCGAGAGAAGGGGCTAGCCGAATGAAGCCAACAGCTATGTGTGCCTATAATTCTGCAAAATCGTTATAGATGTGTCTGACCAAATGTCCCCATATTCTACTTCATTGCGCAGGTCGGTAAAATGGTTTCATAAGATAGCTGTAGTGATATTGTCACGAATAGTTTAGGGGGTAGCGTGTTTCTTAAAGAATAACTTCTCAGAGAAGAGCCGCGTCGCGATTAGTACAATAACGGGGTCTCAATGCTTCCCTTTAATCTACCACTGGATGTTCTACTCGTGAGGACACGCCTTGTTTAGCGTGCCGGGGGGTAACTGAGGTAGGCCGGGACCGAGTTACGTGGGGGTAAGAAGAGATGATAAAATAAGCACGTTTAGTTTATAACAATAACAATGTATTAACGATAAAACTTTAACAATAATTATTAGTTAGAAAAAATTAGGTTCTATTATACCCGATTACTACGCTGCGCATGTTTTCTCGATTTAAGGTACTGTTTATAGGTCTTTGTTTACTGTCTTATAATTTATAGTTTTTCTTAACAGTTGGGTTTCATTTAAGAGCACTAAAAGATTTCACTAAACTTTTTAACTGACTATTTAGACACTTGTCTTTCTCAACACTCTGACAAACTTCTTGTCAGGACTTTACTATGGAGGTTGTGAAACCCCTGGTCCTAGCAGTCGTCAAATGGCTAACCGGTACCAGGTTTGGAAGGAATGGACTAGAACCTAAAGCAGCCGTATGACTAACTTTAAGAGCGGATAGAACCCAGAAGGCAGTCGTCAAATGGCTAACCTTGGGAGCTGGAGGCGAGACTAAAGTCTAAGGAACTGAAGGTTCGTTAGTGTATTTATACTAAAAAAGTGATGATGCTTAAGGTTCAAAATCGCTCCCGTTGATTGCTCGCGTTGTTTATAGTTTGTTTTTAATGTTTATATAACAATTTCCAAGTTCAAGTTCAAACTTACGACAGGGTGATATTTCTTTAGTAGCTTATATACTTTAGTAAATTACAATATTAGCAGGAGCATCGCTGGCAAATGCTTGGCATTTGCACAAAGTTACTAATAATTCATCTATCTACATTATAACCTTTAGAAAAAAACTTTGTATGGTATTGAGAGTTATAAATAACCGAACCTAGAAGATCATAAGTGCAGCCATCGGAAAAAAGAGTCCGGTGTAAGTTGTTTTCCAAAAAGCATGCAAAGGGCCATGCCAGAAACTGCGCTATAGTCCACAGGATTAGCACATTTTTTTTTATAAAAAAATTATATTTTTACTTTTGCCCAAAGCATGTGGACAGAAAATATAATTTGAAAAAGAAATGTAGTACATTTATTTTCCTATATTTAGTTAGTTATTTGTAAGAATTAATACCTTATGGGCCGAAATAAAATGTCACCATAGATAATTTGTAACAAAAAACGTAATAGTAAGATATTACCAGACCAGCTTTTCCACGCCGCGCCGCACCAACAGATTCCCCATAAGAAATGTACGCTATGTGTGCATATTTCATAGATACGCGGCCTGGAATCATGTGCTGGTTGTGAATAATATCAAAGACAATTAACTGTGGATTGTCTCTGACTATTTCACTAGAGTGTTTTTTACTGGTAAAACGTCATAGCAACTGCTCGTTTCCTACTGACAAAACTACTATCTGCCCGTTAATTGAGTGGTTTTTTAGCGACAAAACTATGACAGGTTCATCAGAAAAGTGTCTGGTATAACTATTATTGTGAGTTTGACAGACGTCATTAATTTAGGCGGCCACAGACTGGCGTATATGCGTGTCATACATGTATGTCATACATGCTTGTGGGTTGATATTCGCTGGTGTGTGGGCAAAAAGTATCGTACATGTGCGTCGCACAAGTTTTCTGTTTAAACTTGAATTCATCAACGCGCATACATTAACGTGCATACATGTATGTCGGTGTGTGGACAAACTTCACTCGTTCTTGATATAATTGGTTAGTTCAGTGTCGTGTTCTAAAATGTCCGATTTAAGAAGTTTTACAAAATAATTTACAATAGAATTCATCGAACTTTATAAAGGTGGAAAACGAAATGTAAAGATTACATGAATAGAAGTAAAAAATATGCAGCCCATGAAACGTTACTTAAAAGATTACAAGAGATTGAACCAACTGCAACAAAAAAAAATACCGTTAAAGCTAAAATAAATAGTATTCGTGGGAGTTTTCGACGAGAATTGAAAAAAAAATGGAAGAATCTAAACGATCAGGTGCAGGAACGGATGAAATATACGTGACGCATTTGTTGTGTTACGATTTATTGTTATTTTGCAAAGATCAAGAAACTCCTCGAACATCAGTCAGCAACAATGAGGATCAGGAAAGCCAGGAGAAGAGTGAACAAGAAAATAACGATGAAGGGAAAGTAAGGAAAATTCAGCTATATTTTTCAATTTTATTACATTTAAAAATATTCTTGGATAAAATTAATAATAATCAATGTCCTATTCTTTGTTGCAATTCTACTGCATCTTCATTATTAAATAAATTCATAAACAATTGCCTGACTTGTTTTGCCTCATTGTTTTTATATCTTTCTATAGTCATTCTTTAATACTTGAAACATAGCCCCAGATAAACCCACACCAGATGCGAAACCTCCCACCTAACGCATGAAAAAAGAATTCGTTTAAAGCTCCGCCTCCTTGGGATGGTCGGCCATCCCAAGAAATAGTCAGGGCAAACTCTAGTGTGATTCTAAACGCGAGCCATGCTAGTCGTTTGGTTTAGTCCGAGAGCGTTACGAAAAATAATTAATCTTTATTTTATTTTTGTTGAAAATGCCTGGTTATTTATAAATGCCTTTATTTGAATTGTTCTACTAGAAGCGGTGCGTAAAATCATTATTTAAATTACCCCGCGATCCTGAAAGGTATGTATAAATGTTGTTTAATGTACATTCCAGCACACTTATTTCCAAAATTATTGCATATTCTAAAATCGAATGAGGACGAAGTTCTATTAAATATCAAAACTGGCAGATACAATGTTATAGTTAAATCTTTTTTAAATCCAACTAATGTTATACAGTGTCCGCCAGAATGATGGCCACATATGGGAAAATTTTTTATTATTATGATATCGGAACTTTTGTTTTAACCAATCAATTTTGCATGTCTGACAATCTAAAAATGCATTTTAACATTGAAGATGTTTCTGTTTTCCTAGTATAGAGCCTGAAATCGTGAAAAGATGCATGCTACATTTGCCACATTCATGACGTCATACGCATGAGAGATCGTGTTAGTTTGTTTATTTAAACCTAAATTTGATTATAACGTATCGGAATCGGATCAAATGACTAAAATAAATTGGAACTAACTGAAACTGAAATGTTTATTGAACGACTAACCAAAAGCACCAAAACGGGCTAAAACGTATCGGAACAGGTTACAAAAATTGAAGTAAGTTAAAACTATTCAAAACAAACCGAATTTTGGCGACAAACCAAAACTAACCAAAAACATTAAATTTTATTTTAACGTGTCGGAACCGGTTCAAATAACTAAAATAAATTGGAACTAACTGAAACTAACCGAAAGTTGATTATACCACTAACCAAAACTAACCATTAGCGCAAAAACGGGCTAAAACCTATCGGAACAGGTTACAAAAATTAAAGTTTAAAATTAACCAAAACGAACCGAAATTTGGCAACTAACGAAAACAAATCGCAATCATTAAATTTGATTATAACGTATCGGAACCGGTTCAAGTGACTAAAATAATTTGGAACTAACTGAAATAACCGAAAGTTGATTGAATGACTAACCAAAACTAACCAAAGGTAACTAAAAGCACCAAAACGGGCTAAAACTTACCAGAAGAGATTTCAAATGTTAAGTTAAAACTAACCTAAATTAACCGAATTTTGGCGACTAACCAAAACTAACCAAACACATTAAAAATGCTTATAACGTACCGGAATCGTTTCAAATGACTAAAATATATTAAAACTAACTGAACTTTACCGAAAGTTGATTGAACGGCTAACTAACAAAAAGTAACTAAAAGCACCAAAACCAGCTAAAACGCATCGAAATAGATTAAAAATATTGAAGAAAGTTCAAACTAATCCAAATTAACCCAATTTTGGTGACTAACCAAAAACATTAAAAATGCTTTTAACGTCTCGGACCGGTTCAAATGACTAAAATAAATTGGAACTAACTGAATTTTACCCAAAGTTGATTAAACGACTAACCAAAACTAACCTAAAGTAAGTAAAAGCATCAAATCGGGCTAAAACGTATCGAAATAGATTAAAAATATTAAAACTAAACCAAATTAACCGAATTTTGGTGACTAACCAAAAATAACTAAAAACACTAAAATTGTTTATAGCATACCGGAAACTGAAATAAATTAATACTAACTGAAATTAACTGACAGTTGATTGAACAACTAACCAAGACTAACCAAAAGCACCAGAAAGGGCTAAAACATATCGGAACAGATTAAAAATATTAGGGTAAGTTGAAACTAACTGTAAAAAACCGAATTTTAGCGACTAACCCAAACTAAAATTAACCAAAACATTAAAATTGGTTATGACGAATCGGATCCGGTTCAAATGACTAAAAAAAATTAAAACTAACCGAAAACTGATTGAATGACTAACGAAAACTAATCAAAAGTAACAATAAACACCAAAAAGGGCTAAAACGTATCGGAACTCATTAAAGGTATTAAAATAAGTAACTAACCCAAATTAACCGAATTTTGGCGAGTAACTAAAATGAACCAAAACAATAAAATTGGTTATAACGTATCGGATCCGGTTCAAATGACTGAAATGAATTAAAACTAACCGAAAGCTGATTGAATGACTAACTAAAACTAATCAAAAGTAACCATAAACACCAAAAAGAGCTAAACCTAGCGGAACTGATTAAAGATACTAAAATAAGTAACTAGTCTAAATTAACCGAATTTTGGCGACTAACTAAAATTAAACAAAAACGTTTAAATTGGTTATAACGTTTCGGAACCTGTTCAACTGTCTAAAATAAAATTGGAACTGGCTGAAAGTAAACGAATGTTGATTGAATGACTAACCAAAAGTAACTAAAAGCACCAAAACGGGCCAAATCGTATCGAAATAGATTAAAACTGTGGAAGTAAGTTAAAACTAATACAAATTAACCAACTATTAGTGATTAACCAAAAACACTAAAATTGGATATAACGTATCGACACTGGTTCAAATGACTAAAATAAATTAAAACTAACTAGCCTTTTCTGGTGCTTTTTTTTACTTTTGGTTAGTCGTTTAACCAACTTTCGGTTAAGTTCAGTTATTTCCAATTTATTTTCGTCATTTGAACCGGTTGCGATACGTTATAACCAGTTTAAATGTTTTTGGTCAATTTAAGTTAGTCGCCAGACTTCGATTAAATTTAACTTAATCTAATATTTTTATTCTGTGCCGATACGTTTTAGGCCTTTTTGGTTCTTCTGGATACTTTTGCTTAGTTTTGGTTAGTCGTTTAATCAATATTCGGTTGATTTCAGTTACTTTTAAATTATTTTAGTCATTTGAACCAGTTCCGATACGTTATAACCAATTTTAATGTTTTTGGTTAGTTTAGGTCAGTCGTCAATATTCGGTTAATTTGGATTAGTTTTTACTTACTTTAATATTTTGAATCTGTTCCGATACATTATAGCCCGTTTTGGTGCTTTTATTTGCTTTTGATTAGTTATTAAATCAACTTTCGGTTACTTTTAGCTAGTTCCAATTTATATTAGTCGTTTGAATACGTTCCGATATGTTTTAATCAAATTTAATATTTTTGGTTAGTTTTGGTTATTCCTTAAAATTTGGCTCGTTCTGGTTAGTTTTAACTTATTTTAATGTTTGTAACCTGTTCCGATACGTTTTAGCCCGTTTTGGTGCTTTTGGTTACTTTTGGCTAGTTTTGGTTAGTCGTTCAATCAACTTTCGGTTAGTTTCAGTTAGTTCCAATTTATTTTAGTTATTTGAACGGATTCCGATACCTTATGATACCAAATTTAAATTTCAATAAGCAAATTAACACGATCTTTCACGCGTATGACGTCATGTGGCAAATGTAGCAAGTACTTTTTCACTATTTGAAGCCCTATATTAGGATAACAGAAACATTTTCAATGTTAAAATAACCTTAAATCGACATACATTAAAGCGTATTAAGAAAATTTCTGTAAAAGTCATTGCAGCCATAATAACACAAGATTTCCATGACCATCTGTTGGGAAAAAAGAAAGTGAATGGCTATTGCAAATTTTTATTTTTCCTGAACCATTCTACCAACAATACACGTTTTCATTTAATTGGTGCTGACCAACTAATGTTGAAGAATAATTCTATAATTATACCCAGATTATTTGGTGCAGGCCGCGTATAACCGCCACGTCAAGGTTAAAGTTGGCTGACGAGGAATTTGCCGATCTTTTGTATCTGGTGTGGGTTTATCTGGGATATAGCTCTGCAGGCTTTCGGAATTATTTTGCCCAACGACTAAAGAGAAATTAGTGTAGAAAACTTCAAATCTTCGTAATTCCTCCCAGTCGGTAGGTAGCGAAGAGTGGCTGCCAAACGTTCATGAGGTGATATAGCAGGCCTCAGTATTGTGTTCTTCCCAATTACCGGGATTGCTAACTTAAGCAGCATAACATAACTGTCTTCATCCATCCTTAGTTAGTTTCTCCAATCATCAGGTTCTAAGAGTAATTATTCCAGTAAATGTATATGTGTAAACTGTTGTCGCTTCAAAAGCCATTCCACTAGTAAGTGTCTGATGATGTTTCCTTAATTTATTTCGCTTTTTTTTTAACATGTATGCATACGCCACTGATAAAAATATGAACTCGTGTTCACCACTCATCGTGCACAATTCAGCTACATGTTTGACACCCAAGAAGCCTCGTGTGGGGACAACGGCGCGCGGCATACATATTATGTCATACATGTTTGACATGCATGCTTCTGTTTGTTAATACGGTGCATTGTCTAGTTTTTCTCGTGAAATAGGCATGACGAATACCACTCGAGAAAAAATTGTCTAGGCAAAATTATTCTCAAGGTTTTATTCAAGTTTGTTGCTTTTCGGCAATTTAGCTCATGACATTTTTGTCAAAATCACTCGCCTGACGGCTCGTGATTTTGATATCGAAAATATCATTCGCCAAATTGCCAAGCAACAGACTTTCATACCTTTCGAAAATTTTTTCTCTTGTGATATTATATATGATAATATATATGCACATGGCGTAATGGGAATGTTCGGTGTGCATCATATATATGCACATGGCAGTCAACGTGTTAATTAGTTATTTTTAAACCTATGCGTGTATTTAAAGGGTGTGTTCTTCTCAAGTTTGCAGGAATAAGACTATAGGTTTAGTATCTGTATTTGTATTTTTTCGCTCATATTTGTTTGGAGATTAATTGAAGTAACCTTAATTGATTACGTGATTTCTATTTAATTACCTTTTAATGTGGTTATCCATTACTAATTAAATCTTTACTTTATAATTTCTTACCCTAAAACATAGCCGTTCTAAAGCAAATTTTGAACAGAAGTTCTGCTCAAATTGGCGAAGGAGTAAATTAATTAATTTTATATTAATGAATTCTCTTTTGCGTGTTTTATGAGTTTCCAGCGTAATATCCAGAACTTATGTCCCTTCTCTCTGTTTATTTCTGACTTAAAATCTTTAGCAAATTAACTAATATTTCTCGCCAAATTGAGACAGAACAGTCGACAATCCTAATGAATTCTTTAACTGCCCTGAACTGACTTTTCTCATGTTTTGATCTCCCAGGCAACACAGTTGGCCACATAACTAGGACAACTTCCAATGGTGTCAGAGGGCAGATTCCAGGGCCTTAGATATCTCCGGCATCCAGGAAGCACGTAGAAACCTTAAGATAGTGGACCAGTATATATAGATCACCAAGAATATTACATTAAAATTTAATCTTCCATCTAAATTTTGTCAGAGTTAAATTAAAATTAACCCATTGTTATTGAAATTTCTAATCTTTTATATTGCACCCTAGCGTAGCTCCATTACTTAGGAATAAATATTATTAACATGCTCCGAACCTCTATACCCTGAGTATCTTATAAAGTTCGCTTTGGTTAAATTAAATTACAATTAACAGAAGCGGATTAAATTGTAACAATAAATTGCTCTATTCTAAAATTTACCTCGACAAGTTCTTTTGTACCACTCTCCGATATTATGGCAATCTCCTTCACAGGAGTGTACCCCACCTCCGGATTGAACGTTACGGTCAACGTGATATTTCTTTTGGCTGGAATAATTCCCTTGGAGGGAAACGACTCCAAGTGAAAAAAATTCGTGTCTATCTCGAAGCTCACGTCGCTATTGATGGGATTTCTCAGCTCTAGAAATGCAGTTTTCTCCGTCGGAACTATGGTAATATCTCTGGTGACCGATCTCACAGTATTGGCCACTATCGTGGCCAAAACCGTGACGTCGAAGACATGGTAAAAATTCATAATTATAAACATCGGAATGTGATGAGTGCCGCTACGGTCCGAATGGTAAATAAAGTTGATGTCCTTTTGGGAGTTCGGTCCCAGGATGAACTCTTCTTGGGTGATTCGTATAGACGTGTACAGAGCTTTGATGGAAATGTGAATGGGAAATCCGTTTTTATTTTCAACGTTAAAATGGTCAGAACACTCGCTATTGGCAGCTAACTGAAAATAAAATATATAATGTGATAGAAGAAATAAAAATACTGTGTCCATGTTTTAGCGTTTGTAGAAGATTATTTATCCCACTCAGCATCTTCATATTTTAATATAAATCTAAGGGCTATGCCACATGATACCCAACCGTTGATTTTCGTTTTTTAGATTTTTTGCCTGTGTAATATATAAGAAATAAACAAATTATTACCCTTCCTAACTGTATAAACTTGGGCGAAACGGCCGTATTATGAATTTCGTACGGGGTTAGCGGTACGAAAATACATTGCTTTGACTTTCCATTTTTCAGAACGGAGACACAGCTTGATTTATTTTTAATATGCTCCATTAAGATCCTCTTTCGATTGGTGGTTACGTATTCTTCAAACTCTTGTTGCGACGTTTTTGACTGTTTGTTCTTGGCTAAGCTTCTAATGTACTTTAGATAGTAAGACTGTTTAGTATCCTTTAAGAATAATTCATTTGATGTGAGGTCGTAGTCCGCATCTACTTCCGTTATGAGTCTGGGTAGTTGTGCAAATATAGTTTTACATCTGGAAAGAAAAGGAATTGAAAATAATCATAAATTCCTCCCTTGGGAGCTGTTGTAATGTTCAATATATTTTGGTAAACCTTCACAAAATAATATTCAATTTAATTCGTACGGGGTCGTGCTCTTCCAAGGCTTCAAAGCCCTTGGTCTGTCATTTGGAAAGGCAATCAACGCGTCGTTACTTTTATCAAACACCAACAACTTCTTATCAACTACAGCTGTAATGGGTTTCTCTATGTTGGTATTGAACCTGACATCTTCGACTAAATATCCAACTTCATTGCAATTTTTTGGCGTTATGCCTGGCAAAAAACTGGGTTTTCTTTTCTTTAGCAACTTTCGGTCTTCGGTATAATCTCCAGAATAAACCACTTCCAAGTGGACTGTTCTTATTTTGACCAAGTTCTGCCTTTGCTGATAGAAAACATCAAACACCACTTTCGCAGCTGCACTTCCCATTTTGGTAGGTCTCAGTTTCAGCGTAGCTTCTACTGTTTGACTGGGTGGCAGAAGAATAGTTCTGGGCTCGAATTCTACGCTTGGAACCTGCTCAGAATATAAAAGTGTTTAATACGTACGTCAACACTACTAAATTTTATTAAATGTATTTTCTAATATTTAATAAGGTGGTGAGTGCTGGAGGATTTATTTGTTATTCTTCTTTATTTTTTAAAATTTAATTTATTTAGTGTTCTCTATACTCCCATAAAAATAATAATATTAATGGTATTAAATATTCTTAATAATAATAACAAAGCGATGAGGGACAAGGGTTTTTAACCAACTAAATTATACCAAATAATCTTTTGAATTTAGTATAATTGGTATTCTCTATGTTCTATAGAATATTTTTATAAAAACTTTAAAGATATTTATTTTAAAATTTTTAAAAAATAATGAGACTTCTCAAACATTAAATGCCTGATATTCACTGAAAATTAATAACATTTTATAAAATGTTAAATATTTAAATATTCAGGTCATCTAATCTAAACTATTCATGTCATCTCTAATTTCATTAGTCAAAGTGTCATACCCTTCGTGTCTAAAATATAACTAGAGTTTTTTAGCTAATTAAATTTTTCCAAATAATATTTTGTACTTACTATATAAAACTGGTGTTCTCTATACTCCATAGAATATTTTTATAAAAAATTTGAAAACACTTTAATTTTTTTTGAATTATGATACTTCTTGAACATTAAATCATTGATATTCACTGAAAATGAATAACATATTGTAAAATGTAAATATTTATGTAATCTAATCTAAAATCTAACCTAATCTATTATATAATATCATCTCTATCTTTAAGTTTAATATAATTAGCTCTTTCTAACTGCCATAGAAGTGGTTTTAGAAAATTTTCATTTTTACTGCAAATAAATAATAAAATACTGCATAAGAATTGGTTTATGAAGATATATTCTTGATATTTTCATCTAAAATAAACTATTATTAGATTTTGAAGCTCATTAGTCTATAGGTATTAGTGGACCAGTGCATTTTTGCCATTATACAATATTCTAAACCTCAACAAAGTAATGAAAGATGAGGGTATTAGAGCATTATATAATTAATGTTAAATTAATGTTTACAAGTCGCTTGAACTTGTATATTTATTTCTTAATAACAATTTATAATACACATTGCCTAGCGTTAGTTTGCCTACATCTACTAGCTGTGGTTTCGCCTGCTGTAGTTTCCTCTACAGCGTGGCCCACAGATGGGGCACCCTTAGGGGGTTGCTCTTCAACCTAACTTACAACTAGGGGTTGTGGAATTGACGGCAGCTTGAACTTTCCCTGGGAATACCCTTCAAAATCGCTATGAGAATTTATTGGCCGAAGCTTTATAAATATAATTGTACTATTTGCAATTATGTACAATATTATCATGATAGTATGCAAGGAAAAACATGAAAAACCTTGCTTCAATGCTCTCAAGGAGCGGGAGTGCAGAATGTTAAAATGACGCCACAATATGTACAACAAAGACTAAGAATAACGTACTATATACAATATATACAATGTTTAAAAGACTTAATAAGCCTATTCCGGTAGACTGCAACAGCATTAAGCGCAATGGTCGAGTCCCGCGGGTGAAGCTGCGGAGACACGGATGCTTCGGTGGCTAGTAGTCATGTATGCTAAAGTGGTTGCTGCTGCGTATTTATATGGCGAGCAGGTTCCTTAACAAGCCACGCCCCCGTGTCCGAACACGGTGAGCCGGCCCACCAGGCAGCAGAGCAGCATTAGTCGATGAAGGCTAGTGCTTCTGCTGTCCTGATACTTTTGATTTTTCCATTTTTTTCATTTAGTTTGATTTGCATGCTAAATTATGGTAGTTTGATAGGAAAATGAAGGCATTTTATTACTGATTCCCGATTTAATTTATTAAACTACGGTGGTCTCAGTAGCTTAAAGTATGTAGTAATGTCTCGATAGATTGTGCCGTGTGCGATGTGGTGTTCGGGGTTGTAACGCATGTCTGCGATGTTTGCAGTTAGGGGTGAACCTTTGATCTGCTGCTCGTAGAACCTGCATGCGTGGTTGTCGATGTACTCCTCGACATTTTCGACTCTAGCCCACGCATGCAGGTCCTCGATTCGTATGCGATCTCTCAGCGTAAGCGAGAACGCTGCCCTTAGATAGTTATTTTGCAGCACTTGTAACTTGCGTTTGTGTGTTCTCGCCACCGAACACCACACCGGTGCACCATACATTAGTGCGGGCCTTATGACTGATTTGTAGAGAATCAACTTGTTGGCAGGACTCAGGAAAGACCTGCCTGCTACCAACAAGCTAAGGCTCTTTTTTATCATTGCGTTTTTATTTGAAATTGATGCAATATGTTTGCTAAAGTTTAGCTTTGTGTCGAGAATCAGTCCAAGATATTTTACTTGCGATTTTGGCAAAATAGGCGTGTTGTCTAGTACTAGTGGAGTTATTTCTGTGTCTTTCCTCTTACGAGTAATGATTATAAGTTCAGTTTTATTTGTATTAAGCGAAATTTTCCACTGCTTATAATATGGCAATAATAGGCCTATGTGTTCGCCTAAGTTCGACTTTGCCACCTCCGCTTTGGGATCTAGGGAATAGATTGCCGTATCATCAGCAAATAGGGCTTTGCTGGTTCTAGGATGTGACGGGATATCTGCTATATAAAGATTGAATAGCAGCGGCGACAATACCGTGCCTTGCGGCACACCTGCCAGCAGTCTCCTGCCCGCAGAAGCGCGCTTCTCTACTCTAGTACTGAAAGTGCGTCCGGCAAGGGATACAACGTGAAGTGGAAAGTTGTACTTCGCTAGAAGTTTGTAGAGTAGCCCTGCATGCCACACCCTGTCGAACGCCTTCTCAATATCCAGTAGTAGTAGAGCAGTAGTCTGTCGACTATTAAAGCCTTGGTAGATATCAGAGGCGATCTTCGCGGCCAGCATGACAGTGCCATGTCGACCGCGAAAACCGAATTGCTCCGGTGGCAGTACGTTTAGCCGCTCGACCTCCCTGCTGATCCTCGGCAAGATTAGCGTTTCAGCCACCTTCCCGAGGGTATTCAGCAGCGAGATCGGTCGATAAGATGAGGGCAATGCTAGGTCTTTGCCCGGCTTTGGGAAATGTATTACGCTCGCTGCTTTCCAGGGGGTTGGGAAATGTTGCAGCTTGATTACCGCATTAACTATATGCATAAAGTGGATCAATGATTTTCTAGGTAGATTTTTTAAGATTATGTTCGGAATTTCATCCGGGCCGGGTGCCTTGTTTCTTGGAAGATGACAAAGTGCTTTGCGGATTTCCGCCGGCGTGACTCTCAACTTTTCAAACACTGTCGGAGGGATAGGATACTTGCGTGACTCGAACTCTCGTACAGTGTTACTGCAGAGTGTTTGGCTAGGTAGGGTGTCTGGCGCCTCACTGTAGACGCCCTCCAGATAATCAGCGAAGGCCTCCGCTTTTCCCAGATCATCCACCGCGTCAATGCCACGGTGCCTAATCACAGGAATCCGCGTACTATCTCCGCGTACTCGTCTGGCAAGCCTCCACAGCGAGCCGTCATTCCTACTAACCTTGTTTATATATTCGAGCCAAGTTTGGCTGCGATGATCGCGGATCTTAGTCCTAATCTCCTCCGTCAGTGCATTGATTTGAGCGGATCCCACTTGTGTCCGGTTTCTTTGCCATCTTCTGCGAAAGCGGTTTCTGTATGATATCAGTTCAAGGATTGGTTCAGGGAGGGATTCTGTCCTAGGATGGATAGTAATCCTAGGACACATGGCATCACGGATGCGCTGGATATTAGTCGTTAGTGCTTGGACTTCGTTCTCAAGCTCCTGGATTGTTTCTATCTTGCCTGGTACGACGGTTACCTCGTTTAACCTCGCTCGGAACACCCTCCAATCAACATTCCTGTACGAAATGACGGTGTCACTCGCCATAGGGACCCTATGGTACAGGCCAATCTTGATTGGGAGATGATCCGAGTTTAAGGTATTCAGCTCTTGTAACTGGGTTGTTCTTATCGCTCCCCGGGTGATAGCTACATCCAGGCACGAGTCGTTACGGAGATATGTAGGATTTGGCGTTCGGTGCAAGGACATTTCCAAACAGTTTTCGATCACCCCCTTAAGTAATCTACCCCTGCTGTTAGTTACGCCGCCCCAGTCGGCGTGCGTGGCATTCAAGTCCCCTATCAGTAGGGATACTCTATTTTGCGGTCCTAGTGCAAGGATATCGTTTGAGGTGAGGCGGAGAGCCGGAGGTATGTAGCAGCCACATACACGCAGTCC
>MU183708.1:433-12174 GCA_016904865.1 Pissodes strobi | reverse complement strand
TTCGTTGTCGGTCTTGTTGTGATGTTTGAGCCAGTTGGTGTTATGGGTATTGAAATCTCCCAGAACGATTATTTCAGAATTGGGGTGGTCGACCTGTATTGAATCAAAAGTGGTAGCTAGTGTTGTAAAAAAGCTTTGGTAGGCTCTATCGCTCGAAGGGCGATAGAGCCTACCAAAGCTTGGCAGTAAACTTGAGCCACATAACGTCAAGGTTGTTCGGTTTGAGTGTTTCTTCGCGTTGACACGAAAGGTCGCTGCAAACAAATAGACATATTCCGAAGTTATGTCTAAATCAGGAATGTAGGTCGTAACCATGATAGAGGCAGTTTACTGTTGTTGTTGTAGAACAGACTTGTGTTTCTATAAGGGTCTAATTGTTTCTAGATGTTGGTTTACCGAATTAATGTTTGTAATTAGGCCTCTTGTGTTGCAGAACTTTATTCTAAGTTGGCTCGGTATTGATGCTGTCTGTGAAACGTTGCATGAAGTGCCCCAGGGCCACCCGGTGCCATGAGGTCCAAATGGCCGGGGAGTTTACCTCATTTAGTATATTGTGTTCTTTACGCTGCTGCAAAAATAGTTCTACGGAAGCTCATGAATTGTTTCAAAATTCTTAAGAGCTCAATATTTTATATATAAAATTCAGAAGTATGATATCGGCTCTATAATTGATTTTTTGCCTCTTTGTAATTTTTTTAAATTTTTACAAGTTGGTGAGGGGCAAAATCTTTTCTAATAAGATTTATGCATATACACAAATTTTTAGGGTAACATTTTTATAAAAAATTTTGGATCTTTTTTTCTAGAAAACCGACCATTTTTTTATACTGTAGACGTATACAAATCTCTAAATGGGTAAATTTGAGTAGCACGTTTCTTTAAATTTACAACTGATTTACTTACTCTGATATTATGACCACCAAAAAATGTAAATTTTGATGAAGTTTACTTGTTTTTTAAAATTCAAAACCGTATGAGTTGACATTTTTTTAATAAATAAAGCTATTTTTTATATAACTTTTTAAAATTTTAGAACTACAAATTTTTGCAAACCGACGAGATACCACATTAGATTAAATTTTCTTCAACCCAAAAATGTTTTGAAATTTCCGAGGAATTCAATTTTCACTGAAAATATTAGAGATTTTTCAAATAATGACGGTTTGTATCAGTTGACATAAAATGAAACCACTGTCCAATAGTACTTATAATGATCATAGCTGCATGTTTCTTTTAAATCACTCTGAGTACCAATAAGATGAATAAAAAAAATTATCTTTTTAATATCATAGAATCAATTTGTTAAAAAGAGAACAGAATACCTTATTGTATTTCATTATTAAAGGCAGAGTCTTGGAATTATTAACAATCTTCAAGGTTTTCACGTGGGTTTCGTATACTTTTAGGTTTCTTAAATAAAGTTTATTGGGTTCAATGATGATTTCCGGTAGCTCCACTTCTCCGTATAACAAAACGGTAATCATATCATTAAAAACTGTTATTTCTTGGTTTTGTTCATTCGATTCTTCCATTATGGTCGACACGGATATGGAATCTGTTAATCAATAAATTGTTTAATAATATTGCAGAAAACGTTGTAACGGAATAAATGCTCATTTCGCTACACTAAATTTATAAATTCAATTTGAAATTAATTTTCGATATTTAATTTTTAGGTCGCTGTGACATCTATTAACGAGTTGAATTATTTCATGTGGATATCGATTTAAGAGTGCTAGTACTATATTTAGTACCTACAATTCGTGAATTTATTTTATTATAGATTTCTATATTTATTATGGAGTACTTTTATGATTTTCTGCTTCGCGGTTTCTAGTGTTGATCACATGTTATAAATTAGCCAATAAAACATCGGCAGAAATAATTTTGTCCAACGCCTTGAATTTTGAATACGAGATTTTCATCTTGTGTTGAGGCATTGATCGGGTGAGTGTTAATTTATTAATCTTGAAATATTTAATTCATTTTACAATATTTTTAACTAATTCTTTCACTTTTAGATACATAATTAATATTTGTTTATGATTTGCTTAGTATTTTTTGACTAAAGCAAGAATTTAGCATTTTTATAGTCCAGTTTTAATTAGCTTATATCCTCAATATTTTTTAATTATTGTCGTGACCTTTTGGGTAATATTACCGATTTATTGGTGAATATTTGCGGTTCTCATTAATCAAATTCATGTAATTTGAAAGAGGCTTAGTCCAAATTTAGGGAGATCGTAATTATTTTATAGTTCAGCGGTCACGCACATTTTTTTAACGTATTTTCATTCAAATTGAACAGTATTATTTGGGTTAATTCTCGGAGTAAATTCTATATATTCCTGCAAAGGTAGTAAATTGAATTTTCAGTAGAATTTCTCCGAATTTTCCCTCATGGTGTTGCTGATTTTCACATTTTTTCTTTTCAGGTTCATTTAATTAAATTCTCAATTTATTTGTTACATCAAGCATAATATAACTATTAGCATTCACCCTGTCTAGTCTCAATCCTGATGTATCGATATTATTTTGCATTTATGAGAGGTTAATCTCACATATGTAAATTTATCTGGTTTTATCTTTTATCTAAATTTCTATCTCGAATGTGAGATAGTGATTATATTATCTTTATCTTTAATTAAATTGAGGCACAATTATTGCGCTCAGTTTTCGTTTATGTGCCGAGGGCCTAAGTAAATGTAATAGTACTTACTTATTTTGAGTCATAAGACTCATTGTTAGAGATTGTACAGGGTTATCTAACGAGGACTAGACAAGGCGATTTTTTGACTTTCCCTGTACTTTTATAAAAAAGAGCTGAAATAGCCATCTTACGTAATTTTCTCCAGTGAATTCGGATATGTTCAGCAAAAAACAATTGAACATCAAATAAAAGTGCTAGGGGTCACTTTGATATTTTTTAAATGGAACACCCTGTATATTACTACATTTTTGAACTCTCTAGAAAAATCTAAATACTTTTTGTGTATAATATCCTATACCTACCTTTAGCTGTTTACCAAATATTGACAGTTGAAAGTCGGGTATTTTGACACTTTGACAGGCTCTAAAATCTACCGCACAAGATCAAATAAAACGGTTTGCACATTCCTATCTTAAGTTTCCATAAACTATCGAATGACAGTATCTTCGAATTTAACCTGAGGATAAAATTAACCGGAACTTTTAAACCTCCGGTTAAATTCAAAGTTACTATCATTTGACAGGTTATGAAAACCCAACATAGGAATGTGCAAAGCGTTTTCTTTGATCTCGTGCGGTTTAGATTTTAGAGCCTGTCAAAGTGTCAAAATGCCCGACTTTCAACTGTCAATATTTGGTAAACAGCTAAAGATAGGTATAGGATATTATACACAAAATGTGTTTAGATTTTTCTAGAGAGTCCAAAAATGTAGTAATATACAGGGTGTTCCATTTTAAAAAATATCAAAGTAACCCCTAGCACTTTTATTTGATGTTCAATTGTTTTTGCTGAACATATCCGAATTCGCGGGAGAAAATTACATAAGATGGCTATTTTAGTTTTTTTTATAAAAGTACAGGGAAAGTCAAAAAATCGCCTTGTCTAGTCCTCGTTGGATAACCCTGTACTTCTATTTATTATCAAATTTAAAATTACCTTTTATTAAAATTTTACCGAGAGTCACTGAATTTGAACGTCATTCCATTATTTTCTTTTGAATTTCATATTTTAATGTATAGAAAAGGATATCTTGAGTAGCAGTAATTATTTATAATTTTTTGCTCATTGTCTGCTCAACTAAACATTGTAATTTAAGTTTCTGATTATATCTGCTTTTACCAGTAAATTTTCAATTTGTATACTGCTTCATCATATGTTTAACATTGTCACTGATGTTCACATGATATTTCCTTGCATATTATTTAATTAGCAATATACATTGGTCTAAGACTAGTTTATTTCCTATTGCATGTAACACCTCTTGATTGGTGAAGAAAACATCTTGCTTGTCAAGCAGCAGGTGTTCGTTCACATGCTGTACTGAACCACTTTGAGGGAATCAATACTTCGTGAACCAAATAAGTCCTCGATAAACCCAATAGATACTAAATTGGGAATAGGCAGAAACGGTTCCAGTAGAGGTCTCAATACGATCGCATGGTTATAAAATAATTGGACGAAGCTTAGTATTAGCCAATCAGAAGATAAACATATTGTAAAGACCAATCTTGTATTGTAACATTTCATATTTCTTTTTAATTTTTTCACATTAATTTAAATTTTCATTATTAAGTCAATTTATTCATCAGATAAACTCCATTTAAAATAATTTCATAAATCATATTTGTATTCTCATTTAATTGTATAATTAATATACTAATTGTTTTGGAATTTGCCTCTTTAATTTATCGTAGGATAGAGGTCTGCGAGACATTGCGGATTGTGAGGGCAAATTTCTGATATATTTATATTGATATTTATTTATATTTAAGTATTCATATTCAGTTCGCATTGTCTCTAGGAACTCTGGCGCCCACAAAAAAATCACTGTTAATAAGTGAAACAACCCACTCTTGAGAATAACAATAAAAAAAAAGAAAATGAGTGTCAAAACGAACACCATTTGTTAAAAAAAAATCTTACGGTTATGAAAAGTAGTATACAGTTGGCGAACAAATAGTATTGCGCTACAACGTGACACATATTGGTGTTCTTGTTGACTCTTGGGCCACCAAACTACGGCTCCATAGGCAATCATGAGTCTTAAGATAGCAGTATAGATCCACATTACGACTCTGGGTTCCAACCGCTAGGTTTTTTCTCACGGTCCTGCGGCACTGTTCACAAGTACCATTCTTTAGCATCCGTTCTAAATGAAGATTACAGCTTAATGTAGCATCGAAGGTGACCCCAAGGTATTTTACCTCAGACGCAAAATTTAGTTGTGTGTTTAGAAGGGCTGGAGGCCGTAGTAGCTCCGACCTTCTTTTTTCTAGTGAAGAGCACCATCTCCGGTGTTTTGTTTTCCTCTTATCATATTCCTTACTATGACGAATACTGGCAGATACTGTTTGGAGTTATAAACTTTTCTCTATTTTAAGATTGTCGAATTTCGAATTTATTTGACTAAATATCTCCTTAGATTTGTAAAAAAAGTGGGAATAATAAATATTTTTCATTTTATTTGATATACTCAGAACATCTAAGTTTTGCAAAAAGTGCATCTTCGTTCGCCTTTTGGAAGTTCCAAATTTGATATATCTATCAGTAAGTTCGTTTGATTAATTTATTCTGAGATAACTTCTTTAGCTCAAATGACAATTAATATTTAGGATATAATATAATATGTCTATTACGACTACCTATTATATACGTACTCACCAAGAACAAGCCCAGTTTGTGGCATATTTTGCATCTCAGGATTGACGCCTGAAAAATACTGAAATTATTAATTGTCATGAACATATTATTATTGGCGTACTTTTCTGTTGCACACATGGATTTCCATCAGCTCTACATTTCTTGACGTCTACAACTGCATTACAAATATAATAGTTTGGTCGATTGAATGGCTTCTGCGGGCTAAATCTAAAATAACGATAATAAATATAAAATAATAATAATAATAATACACAACATAAAAACACACAACAATGTAGACTTATGACGTTCAGATTTTGGGAGTGCGAGTCATTATTAAGTTTTGAAGCACCCTCGTAGCTATTCCGTCTAGCATTTAGCTTTCGGAGGGATTCATTGCGCGAGTCTCGGCTTGGTACGGCCCGATCGGATGGTTGGGGGACACGAGTTTTGCGGGAAAAAAGACTCGTCTTCCTTTTTGACTAGAGAAGTGGTTCCGTTAAGTCTACCGTAGTTTTATCTCTCGCCGAAGGCGGATTTTGGTCGATTTACGGGTTGGTTCTGGGAACCTGCTAGTGAGATACGTATAGTGTTCGTTGTTCGAAGTTTTATTAGCTGCTTCCACTTGGTCAACCCAGCCATTGTACGTCGTGTGTTTTATTGTTATTGATTCGAGTGCCCTTTTAGTAATGGCCGCATCCAGGGGGCAGAAGCCTTGACGAGATGTGGGGAGCCTCTACGCTCGGGTGAACCTAGTTTGCGCTTTCACCTGCCTACAATAGTTCGGGTCTAGTCCGTCCGGAGCTTCCGGTTTATCCTTGGGACAGAACCCTTACAGATAAGTTCTTAGTCTTAGGATTTGACTTTTCATTCTCCTGCATCAGTGAAGCGATTAAATTTTTCCTGCGCTCCATTTTTGTGTGTTTAGTTTAGAGCGCAATACTATTTGAGCTGACGCGTGTGCGCACCGTTGGGGCCTGTAAAGTTTTATAATCCCTCCCTCTTTGGGGGTTTGTATTTAAGCCTGATTAATTGGTAGTCTTTACTTGGCGGATTCAATCACTTGTTTCTTTTTCTTTGTATGTGTATGAAATAAAGTGTACGATTTGTTTTTATTTGCTGTGTTTCATTTGGCTCGACAGTAGTTGAGTATATCGATTTTTCTTTTTCCAGCTGAGTTAATTTTTTTTTGTCTCACCGGCGGAGTTTCAAGGACGGGTGTTGTGTAGCAAGTTCCGGGAACATTGCGGGGACTTCCACTTCGGTCCGTTTCGAAGTTGGTGGCGCCCAAACGAACTACACGTCGGAGCCGCGGCAATTGCCCGCTCGTCTAACAGCTTGCTGCAGGACCTTGCGTTTTGGTCCCGCCCAGTGTGCATCAAGTAGAGGAGACCGGGTCTAATTCGGTAGGTGATTTATTCTAATTCTTGGTGGAACTCATCATAGCTCCACAAGGTTTGAACTTGTCTTAATTTAATTTTTAACTTTTATTCATTTTTAAAATTAAAAAAAAATGAATTTCCTTTTCGAAAGAAAAGTGCGTGGCAGACTATGTAACGAACAAGTAGAAACCATAGATCACATTACAAGTGGCTGCAAAATTTTGGCACCATTAGATTACATCAAGAGACATGATAATGCAAAGATCATTCACCAGGAGTTAGCTCAAAAATACAAATTCACAGTACAACACACACCCTATTACATATACACACCGTTATTACATATAATGTAATTAAATAGAGAATAATGAGGTTCAGATGTACTGGAATAGAAGCATCACAACGGACAGAACTATTCTTCACAATATACCAGATATCACACTGACACATAAACAAACGAAAACTACTTACCTTATTGATATTACTATACCAAATACAACCAATCTTCAAAGAAAAGAAAGTGAAAAGATTCAAAAATACTTACCTCTGGCCGATGAAGTCAATAATATGTGGCATCAGGATAAAGATATAATCATACCAATAGTAATCTCATAAGAAATCGTTGATATACAGGAGGAACAGTGGGGGAGATAATATACACTCTTGAGGAACTGTGGCATTAATTTTAAATTCTTTCGAGAGATGTCCGTCAATACCAACTCGGATGCATCGATCCCTTTAAAAAAAAATTAAAAGCCATAGCAGCAGTGCTGGTGGTAGTGCGTATGATGTCAATTTGCTTATCCATCCGTCATACCACACCCTATCAAATGCTTTCGATATGTCGAGAGCCAGTGCACAAGATTCGCCGTAGGTAGCTCTCGATGGCTTTGGTCCACAAGTAGGTCAGGTATATCAGGAGATCTCCCATTGATCTGTGTTTGTGGAAGCCATACTGGCGATCGCTTATGATGCCTGCTAATACGAGATATTTTAAAAGCTATTCGTTGATCAGTTTCTCCATGACTTTGGACATGATAAGAACTAAGGCAATTGGACGGTAGTTATTACCTTTCTTCGGGATTGGTTGCACCTGAGCGCATTTCCAACTAGTGGAAAAGCATGCAGTTCTGTATGATAGAAAGAAAAGCCTGCATAGTTGAGCTGTTAGTTCAGCAGTACATTTCTTAAGCTCTATTGCTGAAACGCCATCCGGTCCTGTGGCCTTGTTAGTGTCTAGGTTTTTGTGTATTCGTTTCACTTCGTGTTGGCTAAATACCAGACTTGCATTGAAGAATTCACTCTAGGGATATTGGGGTAGTCTTTCCTTTATGATCTAAGGTAGAATTTGATGCAAATATTTTGGCAAGAATGTTCGCTTTTTCTTTGGCCGTTTCCGCTATTGAGCCATCATCTTTGGTCAGTGGTGGGATTGACATTTTTGACAAAACCTGATTGACAGCTTTGACAACTGACCAAAAGGATCTTGATCCGTTAGGACAGTTGAGAAGTTTGTTCATAATCTGCTCGTTATATCCCTCCTTCCTCTCGTCAACGGTCCGCTTACACTGGTTTCTAGTCGTGATGAATATAATTCGATTTTCCGCTGTCGGATCTCGGCGCCATTTACGGTAGACGGCATTTTTAGCATTGACTGCTGTTAAGCAGTTTTTTCATAGAAAAGATGATGTAAGCTTCTATACCAGCTAGCAGATTCAGGGGTGTGTTGATTCCTAAAGCAGACATCTTTCCAAGGAAAAAAAAGAAAAAACTCGTGAAGATCACGCCACTTTGCAGATTTGTAGTGCCAAACTTTTCGGGGCACTTGCGGCTCCTGTATTTTGACAGCAAGATCACAGGTTGCGGATATAAGATTGTGAGCCCAACGGAGGTTGGACAGTTACGGTGTACAGGTCAGTAGTAGTTATTAAGAATAGATCCAGGAGGCTCGCAAAGTTTTTTGGACGCTCACGGATCCTGGTCGGTTCGTCAACCAGCTGAGTAAGTCCGTGACTTATAGCAAAAAACTCGGCTTTTCGTCCTTCATCGTCGTTTTTGTTCGAGTGTTTCAACCAGTCGATGTTATGTACGTTGAAGTCGCCTACTTGACAACAGGGACAAATTTGTTCCTCGAAATATCGAACATTTCCAGTTCTTTTAGGTTTTTCAGCTTCGTTAGAGCCACCAAAACTAGCCCTTGTGCTGTTTACATCTTGGAGCCAGACACGAAGCGGCCTTATAAAAAAAACTACAACTGAGGTGGAATAATAGGCAACAATTTGTCTGATGGGCAAGATTATTCATGAGGACCTAGCCAGCATTCTGAGACTTGTTACCTAGGAGGATCGGTTTCCTTATTACAAATGTAAACCACAAACGGTTCTTGAAATCTATAATTTCCGACTCTACTTGTATCGTACAATTTTAACTAAACAGACAGTAATGCATAATAAACCAGATAACACCCTCGTAAAAGAATCCTCCTCCTGCGGGAGTATCAGTACCCAATACTCAAAATTTGTTCGAAAAGAGCACCGAGAAGATTTCCAAGTAGCGAGAATTGGAGATCAGAATCAAGTTAGGGCAGACTAAAAACCTCTACAAGCCCAATCAGAAAGCTGTCATGATTTAGATTGAGAGAATGGTTCAGAAGTTCATTGTGAACCGCCTAAGATCGGAAGCATCAGAAGTGTCATCCCATTGGACCCCATATCATAGAAAGGGTTCCAGCACAGCGTAATCCCTTAACGCATCTGGGATTAAGTGAATTTTCCCCTTTAGAGAGAGTGCGAATGCCGAAAGGTATGCAAATCGTTATAATAATAATAATAATAATATCAGCTTACGTGACTCTCATAATATACTTCTGATCTCCATGCAACCTTCCTTCTAATGGCATGATCTCAAATTGTTTAAAGTTGATATCCTTCTCTGCAGCGTCTTTGTACGGCTAAAATATTAAATAGGAACTCAGTTATCGTTTGATTTAGGAAAATAACGCCAAAAATGTGGAATTTCCATCGTAATTTTAGTTTTGCTCCTGGAAATATTTATAGACATAGTCCATTTAAATTCGAAATCCATTACTTTGTTTGGATGTCCTCGTTTGTATAATGTGTTTTGTGGAACTTTTAGTGCTTCTACGCTTTTTTAATTGTCTTAAATCTTGATAGTTTTTATTTTAGAAAACCTTATATAGCTTCGGAAAAGATGGCAGTGTCCTTCTGAATGCTCTTGATTAAAGCAATGTCGATGGTTCTAAGAATTATTTAAAAAAAATATAATATATACAGTACCGATTATAATGTCAAACGGCAAGCACATAACTTATTTGCCAACTTTACAACTCTCATATAATTCGCTAATTATAATGTATGATAACACGAGATACCAAGAGATATTTATATTAAAAATACTGTCGGACCGTGATTACTTATCTATTGAAGCTCATGTACTTACGAGCTTCTCATTTTTGATTCTTCCGTTCACGCAAAAAATGGCTGAAGTGGAGCTGTGATTTTTAATCACCACGTTTCTCTGTTGGGTCACTCCGACGAAGGTGTTCGGGAAATTGAGTATCAGGAGGTTATTATCAGCGAACGGATAATCCACTTTAAGGTTGGGTTCTATAAAGTGCCCTTGGATGTGGACGCGTTGAAGCGGATCTGTTTTAATCCAGAACTCCTGGTTGAACTCGCCCTCGGTTGAGCCGAACACTTCAACGGTCATTTCTTTGGATTCGCCGGGCTAAATACAAAAATTTGCATATAATTTTAAACTGATTCTCTTATTAATATAGTATTACCTGCACCGTCCCTTTCATAGGTTCAACGACGATTTCTAACGGATTTCTGCCAAGGTCAGTGGCGTAGTGAGCCTGTTTGGTGCCCAAATTCGTAAGGGTAATTGTTTTTACCTCGGATACCAAACCCACGTCAATATCACCAAAATCCAAATTTTTCGGAGAGACGCTAACTTGCGTGTAACAAATATTCCTAAAATATAATCTGATTACTATTATTATTAATAGAACTAATAATAAATAATAATTAAAATATTATTTTGAATCTGAATAAAAATGCTCTTGGATTCTTACACTAGAAGTTCATATCGAAAGCACTCATTGTTGATGAAGATGTCCATGCAGGCTTGGGGAATGGCAGTGGGTTTCGTATACAAATACTTGATGTGTCTTACGATGCTTAAACCAGGAGATAACGTATGCCCAATGGGCATCGGTTTTATTTTAAATGCCTAAAAATTATATAAATGACAATGATTATTACTTTCTAAAATATCAAGGCAGAAATTGAAGAAAGAAGAAATGGTGAAATAAAGAAGTGAAGAAACTAAGAACGTAAAAAAAGAAACGAATAAACAAAAACCCAGGAATAAAATAATTAAAAAGCATAGAAATTGAATGCAAGAAGAAATTGAAAAATAAAGAGATGAATAAAATGCAAAATTATGATGTGAGGAAATTAAGATAAATAAATAAAATAAAAGTAAATACGCAATAAGAAATAAAACATAGTAAATAGGAAATGAAAAATGAGAAATCCAAAATCAAAGTTGGAAGATGGGAGATATGATCTGGAAGATGAGAGATGGGAGATGGAAGATGACAGACGGGAGATGGGAGATGGCAAATGAGAGATGAAAGATGGGAGGTGGGATATGAGAGATGAAAGATGGGAGCGTATAGTTAAGAGCTGCGAAATGAGGAAGAGTAGTCGATATCTGAGAACTGACAGATTTGAGATAAGAGCTGAAAGATGTTGGCTGTCAACTTAGAGGTAAGAAATGAAAAATAAGAGATGTGATATGGTATGCCAGTTGAAAGCTAAGAGACGAGGAGAAAAAAAATACGGAATGGGAAGTGAATAGAAAAATGAGAAACAATAAATAAGAAATATGGAATAAAAAATAAGCAATAAGAAATAAGAAATAAGAGATAAGAACTAAGAAATAAGAAATAAGAAATAAGAAATAAGAAATAAGAAATAAGA
>MU183707.1:159772-179795 GCA_016904865.1 Pissodes strobi | reverse complement strand
CTAATAAAATAGCTAGAGTAAAAAATTAAAAAGCCATTTTCCCAAAAAGGTTGATTGTTCTCAAATATTTTATCAAAATTGGAATACTGTGATTAGCTTAGTTCTGACAATTTCGCAAGCGGATTGTACGAAAATGTATGGAATCTCGTAATTTCTATGTAACTTCTGTTATACCGTGCATTTCTGGTTCATATTGCCACTGTATATACGACAAACGTTTATCTTCACTTACAATTATTAGAAATTATTTTGTCAACGGTAATCTTCCCAAGGAAAAAGAAAAATAAGAATTCGTTTTGGAAATTTATTTAAGTTAACTACCCCAAACTTTTACAGATATGCAAAAATTGTATTTTACATTCTCTATATTTTATTTCTCATTTGCACATGCAGTCATGCAACACATACCTTGCTACACAAGCAAAGGAACACCGTAGCCGTAACCTTCTGTTGTAAAAAATTTTGATTAAATGAGGCATTTCTAAGTTAATCCATTATTTCGAGTATGGCCTACTCCAAACTATTACGTTCTAAATTCTGTAGGTAAGTTGTTTTGGCTTAGTCAGAACTAGTTTGCATTCCGTTAACATATTTCGGTTAACCTATTTCGGGGAACATCATATAATAACTTTGATGTTTAAACGAATATATGCGGAGTATTCTTGAATTTGGCAGAAGGGAAGCTGGACCTCTTCGGTTGAAAATTTCATTAAACACTTCTTTACAAAATTGGCAAAGCCTGATACAATACTGTTGAACTTGACAATTGATTAAAATTTGATTCCTCAAGATTCACGTCAATAATTACATCCGATAATCACTACCAAAACCATATCCGAAACCAACCAAATATTGGCAATAAAGCACTGGACTGGAAAATTGTTCTTTTGTAATTACGAGCGACCGAAAGAGATGACACGACCACTTAAAAAGCTTAAAAATTAATTTCGCGTTTGTTTGCAAAATATCCGCGACACTGTCGTAAGCTGAAGTTACCGCGTCGCGAAATAGCCTGTAACATTTTAGCTTTGTATTCCCACCTTCCTC
Organism: Pissodes strobi; assembly: GCA_016904865.1. Classification (NCBI taxonomy): domain Eukaryota; kingdom Metazoa; phylum Arthropoda; class Insecta; order Coleoptera; family Curculionidae; genus Pissodes; species Pissodes strobi. Next base: position 178,748 of record MU183707.1, on the reverse strand, counting down.
TAAAAATATATATTTAGAGTATAATACTCGAGAATATGTTCAAATAAACACCGGCCAGTAAAATCGTTGTTTTTGTAATTTTTTTGCAGTGCATTCCTGTATATCGGTGTTATGTATTAATTTGTAGTTATCGCTTAGAATACAACGTTCCCATCCTTTCTGCCATTATCAAAACCATTCGATAAGTTGGAATATATATATATATATATATATGTACATAGACTCAGATTAAAAATCTAACCCCCCTTTAACTTTTTTATTTGCTCTCGTATAAAAAAAAGTTAAATACAAAAGTTGTAAGGATTTTCATACAGTTTTCTGCGGTGTTACTAGAAAAACAATTGAACATCGAAATTCTACTCTGCAAATTAAATTAATGTTTTTTTTTAAATGGTACACCCTGTATATTCTTCCGGATATCGGTAGAGCTCTTTAAGGCGAGTTCAGTAATATAAAGTTTGTTGGGTCTAGCTATAATAGTTACCACGTAAATTGCAAGAATGTCGGGTATCTGATTATTACTGAACTCCTCTCCTAAATCATTTATCTGGTGAGCCAGAAAAAAATTCTTCCTTCAGAAGCTTTTCTGATGTTCAATTGTTTTTCTAGTAACACAGCAGAAAAGCTTCTGAAGGAACCTACAACGTTTGTATACAACATTTTTTTCTAGCTCACCAAATAAAGAATTTAGGAGAGGGGTTCAGTAATAATCAGATACCCGACATTTTTGCAATTTACGTGGTAAAAAACCTTTACGTAACTCACAAAGAGACGTGGATTGCCTACTGCAGGAATATCAATAAAACGATCCCGGTTACTCGGTTAACCAAGACCCTAACGAGAGACCTGAAGGCGACGATGGGAACTGTAACAGTTGCGGGTGGGAGCTTTATCGCTTTCCGAACTTCCCTGGCTTTATGGTGGGGTAAGCTCTGATCAGACCGTTCTGAATGGCGGTAGTGTGGAAAAGTTTAAGCCTGATCACAAACTGGCGTTAAACGTTATAACTTTTGAGACGGTTCTCCTTACAACTATGCAGGGTAAAATTGGACATTCAAACTACGCTACGGCATGACGGTCTGCTCAACAAACTGCCGTCCTTGGGACTGCCCGCCTCTCTCTGAAGCTGGCTGGCCAGTTTTCTTAAGAACCGATCCCTACATGTTGCAGTCGATGGACACATCTCGGACACATTTACCATCAACCCGGGCGTGCCTCAGGACGCAATACTTTCACCAACTCTGTTCCTCATCTATATTAATGACCTGCTGATCGAAACGAATAATCCCGTTTACAGTTTTGCAGATGACAGTACCCTTGTCTCCCACTTTAGATCAGAAAAACCCTTACCAGCGACTGAGACTCATCACCGCAGACAGGAGCAGATTACAGCAATTAATCAAGACCTGGAGAAAGTTCAAACTTGGGGCGACCGAAATTTGGTCCAGTTCAATGCAGCAAAGACCCAAGCAGCAACGTTTACTAAGAGGGTCAATACAGCGGGCCCTGACATCATTATGGCAGGATCGACCATTTCTTCATCCTCGTCAATCGAGCTGCTGGGTGTCTCGGTCAACAGCAATATGTCATGGCATGACCATGTTGCTAACATTACAAAATCAGCCTCCCAGAAGCTTGGTGCGCTATTTCGCAACAAAAAACTCTATACACCGCAGCAGTTGCTCTTGCTGTACAAAGCGCAAATAAGACCGTGCTTAGAATATTGCTCACATATCTGGGGTGCCGCACCAAAGCATACCCTAAAGCTGCTGGATTCCATTCAGAAGAGGGCTGTGCGTCTCGTCGGCGATCCGGAGTTGACCCGGAATCTGGATTTCTGTTTACAGATACTTTCACGGCAGATGTTCCCAGGATTTGGCCCGCGTAATCCCGCCCCTGGCAACTCCTGTCAGACAGTCCCGACAGACGGCAGGAGCGCACCAGTTCGTCGTAGAACTAGAAACACCTAGAACATCGCTTTACCAGAACTCTTTTGTCTGGCGCACTGCATCACTGTGGAACTCACTTCCAGGACATCTGTTTTCCACTAATTACAACCTACAAATATTCAAGAACCGTGTCAATCAACATCTTCGCACACACACCGCTCGTCGAGCGCCATAGGATCTCCCTTTAGTGTGTGTGCTACTGCCATAAAAAAATAAAAAAAAAGTAAGTGGGCTATTATACTAAGGCAAAAATAATATCGCCCAACTAGATTTTCTAGTTTTTTTCGAAAACAATGGGGCGTATAGAAGACCGTTACATGAGGGAGATGGGTGTTGATTCAGATCTAACAATATGCTTACCATGAAGTGGCTCTCTCTACCATGTAGTTGACAGGATGGAAGGCTGCTTGACATGGAACAATGAGCAGCAGAAGATTAACTAAACAGCTCGAAGTGATGTTGGGCTCTAAGTTAACTTTGAAACAACAACTCATTAGCCACATCAAGAAGACAAATAATGTTCTATGGGCGTATAAAGGAGCCGTTGGACGCACGTGAAACCAATAGTCGGAAATTATTCATAATCACCTTCGGGGCCATCATATGGTGGACGGGTATGCAAGAGATGTCATGGCATTAGAATTACAGGCGTTATGAGATCGGCACCCATTAGGTCTCCAGACAAACTCAGGAATCCACCATTAATGACCTAGGTAATGTTATCAGTGGTCACTTCATAACATCGAGGCTGAAAGCATTTATAGAGCACTGATTGTTTTGGCATGCCTGCATCATTGAAAAATCCAGGACTTAACTCGTAGTGCATTTATTCTCAAAGATTTTCCTCAAATTTCTTATATAAACGGATTCTTTTAAACAGCAGCAAAGGATATACGGTACCGTTTAAGTAGTGAACTTTAATACAGCTGGCTGTTGCATGACAAAAGCGGAAGGACTGTGTTTGCAGGTCACTGAATTTTTAACCAATACTTAGTATTTTACATTGATTGGAGACCAGATTTCGATTTGTTTGCAAAACCGATTAGTAGAAAAATAAACCTAAGCGGCCAAATACCGAAGCTGAACCGATGGTTGGACGCATCCCTAATTTTTTGAATATAGCATAATTTGTAATAACCCAATTATTATTAGTCATGAATTTTTGATGCTTGGAGAAGTAATGGTTCAGGTATTGAATATATATAATTTCCAAATCTTAATTTCATATAAAAATATCATACGATCCATAGGAAGCGAAATACGTATTTGCAAAAAGAATTCTGGGATCTTTGTGTATGCAGATTTTCAGCTCATAAATTTTTGATGTGTAAACATCTTACGCGGAGGTATGAGGGTAAGCGGATGTGACATCATAACCCATGCGCAGTGATTAGTGCGCAGCGCATTCAGCGCTTCCTTGTAAAACGTGTTCTTTCTAATGCCAGAATATAGGCAACCAATTCCAAGTGGTTGGTAAGTGGTTGTCTATAGTCAGGCGTCATGAAGACGAAATATATCACGGGTTTTAAAAAAATTATCCAGTTAAACGCTATTGCAATACATTAAATTACACAACCGATGTCGTTATAGGATATGTTTACACATCAGTGTCTCGAGTACTAGCAGACTAGCTCATTTTTTTTATTATTAGATTCGTTTGTTTTTCGAATGTCGACAATGTTCCTCGCTCCATTTAAATAATAAAAGCACAATAAAACATTTTGCGGAAGTGCTCTCATAAACGTATTATTTTTTTTTTGTTATATTGCAGCAAGTTTTGTTCTATGCAAGAAAATAAAATCGTAACAATATTATTAATTGAAATGGTTTATATACAAAAAATTAGATTTAGGAGAGAACACTAAAAATGCATGGTCATTAAATACTTAGCAGATTTCGTAAATATTTTATTAGGACTAAACATTAAACATTGTCGATATTGAACTATGTTGACGTTAATAGCAAAATTGAAACATTACAGAAATAATGAGTCGACAGTTAATGTGTAAAAAAATTACTAAGAACACTGGTAGAAGCAGTAACATCTCTAGATTATCATGGCTAATGAGGCAAGTATCATAACACATTTAATCTACGACGCCGACGCGACGGTGTCATAATGACACATTTAGCATCAGTTAGTCACCACTTTTATTTGTTCTTATTTATTATAGAAAATTTAATAATATTTATTTATTGTAGACATTGATTACAAGTTCTGATGATTCTCTCATTTTTCAGGAAGTAGGGAATCGAGATAACTTTTGCGCGATGCCTTTGATATGCGAAGGGACACTCTCGGAATTAAAATCACACATTTTCGCTAAAACTGCACGCATGGCACAAAACTATACGCCAATAATGAAGTTTTTAAAGTAAAAATTGCAACAATCAACAAGCGTCGTTACCATGATATCGACTAATTTTGAATTTTATCTTATGAAAACGTTTCTGGTATTTTATGATAAATCGAATCTATGCAAATAAAATCTTTTTAGACTATCGTCGGTGGCGTCGTAGTTTAAATTTTGAATGATACACTTTCGATATGAAACTTGTGTATCTATAAACTCCTAGTGGTTTAACGTTACATTCGTTTCATTATAGTGTTCATATCGAACTAGTACCATTAATAACTATAACGAAATTCTATGATTTTAATACATAATAAACCATCTATCAAAAGTTACAAGATACACCAGTTGAGACTAATGCTATCATATTTTAAACGTTTAAAAACAATTTTTTTTTAGAAGGAACTTTCGTCTAAAATAATTTTTTTGGTTTTTGGTAACAGTTTAGTCAATTCCAATTTTATTTCATTGTAGTTTCGAAAACGGCTTTATGATTAAGAAGCAGGTGCACACAAGAGCGAGTTAAAAAGGCGAATACAAAATAGCGAAATCAACAATTAAGACGGCTTATTTTAAAAGATACTGAACACGTATGCTACTGAACAGGTAGATTATGGAAAATCAGAGAGTGAAAACTACCAATTCAAGTGAAAAAAAAAACCAAATAAATGAACTTGAGCATGAAAAATGTCTAAAGTTTTTAACAGAATTAAAAATTTAAGAAATTTAAAGACTGTTCTATTGAAAAAACGAAGTTGATACAGATACGACGTTTTCGGGCCATCCAACATAATAAAACTTATTTACATTAAAAGGGAGAAAAGTGCTAATTTGCATCCCGCGTATTAAATTCCGAGGAATATCATGTACTTTATTGCAGAATAATGTATTGCTTCTTGCTTCTACTAATCAAATTATAACAAATCATATACATTACAAATCATATATATTATAAAAAAAGAAATTGTTGCAGACAGTTCCATATAAGTATACCAAATTTATTATATAAATACAATGCATTTTGGTACATACCTACCAACCTAATTTCTGTATGTACCAATAAAATAGTTTTGGGCTACACAATACTTCAAACAAGTTAGAATAATGCTGCGCATTTTTCAAAGTTATTAGCTATAAAAGCCATACATCTCTGGTTAAAAACGTTTTTGTTAACTATCACTCTCACTGCCACTACACGTGCACACAAATTATATTGTGTAGTTTTGCACCAAGATAGTCAATAGACCTAAGATTTAAATTTGTTGTGCTATTTGTGATTTGTAACTTTCTTCCAATAATAAATAAACCAGGTAGGTAAGAATGATTGAGATATTCACCCATTGCGGTATTCTGGTATATTATTGGGTAATTGCGTCTTGAAATGACATACTTGCATGGTTTTGGCGGTGATTCCTATTCTAAACTGAAATGAGATACCAGTATAATCGTTGATCAGCATTGATCAGCAAAATCCATATTTAGTTGATTCTCTTTAAAAGCTTTAACTTCATTTCTGCCATCAAAGTAGTTATGAAAGTTGCACATTATCATTTATTTCTATGCTATTATGTATATGAAATTCGCTTAGAATAGAGACTTATTTATTTTTCCTTTGCGAGTTCCCATGCATGTGGTTAGCTTGTGTTGGGAATTAACTACGTGGCCGTATTAGAGAGGTATGACTCCCAGTGTCGATTAGCAGTTTCCTTGGCGGGTTACTGGGTTGGTTAATTTGATAGCCATTAAGAGTTAGGGCAGATTGTTTGTTTCTAAGGCTAGTACCGGAAAATCTAAATTCAGGAAATATTCAGACCATTCTGGGTTTCCCTCGGTTAGTTCCTGCAGGTCAATATTTTCATATGGGTATGATTTTGATTCGACATCATTAGATTCTAGGATGACATATGAGCATTCAGATAGATCATACATGTTTATGGTAACGATTATGTGATTGATTTGGTCAATTATGTGTTGAGAGGGGGCTTGCATTGGGACTTTGTCTGAAGTGGTGTATGATGGGCTGGGGCTGTTCATTTGCGGTTTATACATCCTATATTGAAGTTGAAACTAAGCCTAATCATGGGATGCATATAGAGTTTTTTGGTTTTAACGACGCCGCCGACATGTGTGGAATACGAGAAGTTCTATTGGTATTGTTCTTGCTTAGTTAATGTTTATAATGTAAGTGATTTTCATCTGCCCATAGAATGTTTAGGGTAATACGTCAAATTATGGTTTTTAATCTCTCTAGGTACTCATATACATTTCTCTATAATGCCGGTTAGTTCACATTGACTATTGGGTTAAGTTATCTAAAAAATATTGATTTTCAAATTTATTTCCTCGAGCTGTTTTTATTATTTCCAATGTATCTAAATCGGGTCTTATAATTCATAATAATTGCGTTATCTATTATTTTGAAACCGCACTACAAACTTTTTTTGGCCTTCGAGACAGGACGTATGGAAAAATTGATTAAGTTTAATAAAATATTCTAAATGATTAGGATCGGCTGAAAATGGTTTAACCAAGACTACGATTATATTCACTCATTATTTTGTTCCGAAGTTGGGGAACAGTAAGTGGTTTCAATAAAAATAAATAAATAAATTAAAATCAAAGCGCCTTCTTCCTTATTTTCTTTCTAAATAGAGACCAAAGTGCCTCATTTAGTCCCTAGAGATGAAATAGTGTATTATGCAATAAGCATTTAATGATGGCTACTAAGACACAAACATAACGAATGCGAGGCTCTTAATAACCATTAAATGTGAGTTGCATACATTATTTTTTCTAGGACCAGTCATAATAATGAAAAATAATCTTTATTTTTTCAAATTTACTAAGTAAATTGTCTATGAACTGTCAAAATCGATAAATTTTAAATCTGTCACGATCATGGCTGTCTCTGATATTGTCCGAATATCACTGTGATGTTGAATTTCGATTGGTTATAACCCATTTTAATAATGAAACGACAGTATCATAATCAGCTTCATTATGATACTGATAGCAAATGTCTAATGAATCAACTAAAGTATAGGAGTAGAAAATAGTATATTAAGATACTAGTTTTAAACACGCATTTGCGTTTCGAAATGGAATAATTTTGAGCGCCAAATAGAAAATAGTTATTTGTGTACGCGACGCGTACTGGAGCGCAGTAATCTTTCGAAAACGGCAATCTTATTTTGCGCTCGAAAATCACAAAGAATATTTTCTACAGCCGCATTTAAAAAAACTAAAAGCACATTTTTCTCTATATTTATTCTGAAATTTGCAAATTACTATCAGTTTTGACATATTATATTCGGGCTTCGGGCATATTTAGTACAGGAGTGCCAGCAACAACTGTAACAAACGCACGACTGTCATTTATTTATTTTCGATTTCCATGACCATTCATAGCACACTCGACGGAAAAAGTAAAAATTTTCTTTTCCATGTTCGCTCTAGAGCGTAAAACAAGGACCCACGGCTTTCGTCGATTTTGCAATTCCATTTGAATTTAGTAATCAGTTATTTTGCGCGCGGCTGTAGAAAATAGTTATTTCTGTATTTGGAGCACAAAGTAACGGATTGCCGCTTGAGAAGAATGTAATCTTTCGAAAACGGCTTCCATGACCATTCAGCACACTAGACGGAAAAAGTGAGAATTTCCTTTTCCATATTCGCGCTAGAGCGCAAAATGAGGATCCATGGCATTCGTCGATTTTGCGATTTCATTTCAATTTAGTATTTAGATATTTTGCGCGCGGCTGTAGAAAATATATATTTTTACTTCTAATCTATCAAAAATCAAGCATTCTGATAATCTCAGGTATTACTATTACTATACTAACTGGCGTTTGGTAATGTTTTATTGATTTCATCCTTTACCTTTATATGTACATATATGACTTTCAAAATCAAATTAAGAAGGCTCTTTGATTATTTTTTTTCATATCTAACTGAAAAATATATTCATAGAAATTACAAAATATTGCGTTAATACCATGGGACCAAAGTTATTTTAATCCATTCAGTGGTTATTGCCCTCGGGCAAAAATCTCCACTTGTGGGATTTATTATACACCTAGTCCCCAGGTATCTATATAATATAGGTACTAATTCCGAACCCTGTTTATTGAAATATTTCTAAGCATTTATGTTTATTGAAATATTTCTGAGACCAAAAACTGGACTTTAGTAGTAGTTTAGTAGATACCTATATAAAATGTGATGTTTAAAAAAATATCGAATAGAGTAGTTCAATTTCTATTACACAGTTATCTAACATAATATAGTTAGAAAATACCTAAGCTTGACATAAATAGAATACCTATTGAGCTTTTGTCACCTTCAATCTAATATTAACCCGAGGTCGATTTATGAGAAACACCACACGTTTTTAACAGGTCTGGATTCAAGATCACATTTGGACAGCTTGTTTCTAAAAACTGAGTAGCCGCTATAAAATATTCTATTATTTACCTAAAAAGATTTTTAATGCAAAATTAAACATGACAAATAGTTTAAAGATGTTAAAGGTTAGTTAGTTAGCCCAAGTATCAATTATTGGCATAGGTGCGCCGACCATATCTTAACTTGCTTTATTGGACCGAAAAAACAACTACATATTTTTTTACACGAATAACCAAATTGTATCTGAAAAGTAAATTAATAATTTTCGTTATGGACAATTCTGATCTGTTTTATAAAATTATACATAATTTGGTGTTTTCGCACGAATTTGACGCTACTTTGGCCTTATTTACGAAATTATGGATAATTTCAAGGTTTATAGGTATGCTGTAGATCCATAATTTATCTCATTTATAAATATTATGATTTTTTTTCAATTATGAACTGTTACAATTTTTTTTCTTGAATTTATACATGCTTGAAATTATTGATATTTTCGCCTTTTCTCAACACCCGACTGATAATGAAAGTTGGAAATCTGTAGTTTCGTGTTAAAACTCTAAATTATGTACAGTTTCCAGTAAGCTTCCGAAATCATTAAATAATTAGCATTGGGTTGCAGCGATCATTATGCTAGGCTTTCAGAAAAATCAAAATAATAAGCATGCCTTCTCAGTTTTTACAAAACATATAGCACATCTTGCCACCTTATAGCATGTTTCCATAGATTATAACACTCCGCCTGTTTTTTTTTAATGAAAAATGCACTAAATAATGATACACTTCAGATTTATCAGAAATAATTTTAAAGAAAAAATTACAAAGGAGGTGTGTTTTTCCAATGTTCAATTCATTCTAAAGTTTTTTTTGTGGCAGTGGCACGAGCGGCGTGTGTGACAAGATATTGATTGTTGATTGACACGGTTCTTGAATAGTTGTAGGTTGTAATTAGGGGGAAACAGATGTCCTGGGAAAGAGTTCCACAGTGATGCAGTGCGCCCGACAAAGGAAGGAGTTCTCGTAAAGCGATGTTCTAGGTGTTTTCAGTTGTACGACGAACTGGTGCGCTCCTGCCGTCTGTCGTGACTGTCTGGCAGGCGTTGCCAGAGGCGGGATGAGGAGGGCCAAATCCTGGGAACATCTGCTGTGAAAGTATCTGTAAAACAGGGACATATCGGCCACATGTCTGCGGTGATCCAGACTATCCAGATTCCGGGTTAACTCTTGGTCGCCGACGAGACGCACAGCTCTCTTCTAAATAGAATCCAGCAGCTTTAGGGTGTGCTTTGGTGCGGCACCCCAGATGTATGAGCAATATTCTAAGCGCTTTGTAGAGCAAGAGCAACTGCTGCGGTGTAGGTATACAGTTTTTTGTTGCGAAATAGCGCACCAAGCTTCTGAGAGGCCGATTTTGCGATGTTAGCAACGTGGTCATGACAGGACACATTGCTGTTGACCGAGACACCCAGCACTTCGATTGATGATGATGCCATAATGATGTTAGGGCTCGCCGTATTAGCCCTCTTGGTAAACGTAGCTGCTTGGGTCTTTGCTGCATTGAATTGGACCAATTTTTTGTCGCCCCAAGTTTGAACTTTCTCCAGGTCTTAATTAATTGTTGTAATCTGCTCCTGTCTGCGGTGATAAGTCTTAGTAGCTAAAGGTTTTTTTTTAAATCTAAAGTGGGAGATAAGGTTACTGTCATCTGCAAAACTGTAAACAGGATTATTCGTTTCGGTCAGCAGATCATTAATATAGATGAGGAACAGAGTTGGTGAATGAAGTATTGCGCCTTGAGGCACGCCCGCGTTAATGGTGAATGTGTCTGAGATGTGTCCATCAACTGCAACGTGCAGAGATCGGTTCTTAAAGTAGTACGTGGCACACAAAAAATACACGTTTAGAAAAATTTATTAAAAACACAACATAAAAAAGTACATAATCTGAAGTACATAAGCTAACTGTCAAATATACTTAGGCCACCACTTTGGTGACGTCTTTGTAACGAAATGAACATTAATAAAGTTTTGTTAAAACAAATTATACAAATTTAACTTGCACGTATACAGAGTGCTCAGGTTTCCATGGATCAACTTTTTAAAACTAAATGGAACACCGTGCATATTATTTTTGATATGGATTCCTCGTAAAAAATAAAGGTGATTTTCTGTAAGATATCCTATAGTTATCTCTCGTGGTTTAGGATATAATAGCCCTTTTATTTATTTTTTGCTAAAAACTTATTAATTAAAGGTAGTAGGGAAAAATATAAGCATATAATATTTTGTGAAACTGCCAATTTTCTTTTAGAAATAGTACTATAATATATAATTTTAGTTGTATATTTTGGCTACAAATTATAAAAGGTCAGGTCAGAAATTAAGCCTATTGGTATATATAAAATCACCAAAAAGTGGACAATTTTAAGTGGAACACTCTATCATTACCGATTGCGAATGTTCACAAAAAGTCAAGGCAACTTTGTATAAAATAGCATATATATCTCTCGCCGTTTAGCAAATATTCACTATTAAAAAAAATTTATTTAATAAAAAATACCTTTCGTGTATTTACACTGAATTTTCAGTGAGGAAACGTTATAAATATTTTAAAATGTGCTGACTGTAGTAATTTTTCAACGCTATACTGTAGTATATAATTTTAATATGACTATTAACTATTTTAACAAAAAGGAAGTAAGGCTGAAAATTTAGCAATATGATAATTTTTGTGAACTAATAAGCAAGCAGTAAGTAGTTAAGTAATGTAAAGTGGAAATTTAATTATAAATTAATTAATATGTAAAAGCTAACAAAACAAATACATATAACGAAAGTACCAATAAACTATAGAAAACAGAAAATTAACCTTGTAACGGAATAAATGCTCATTCCGCTACACTAAATTTATACATTCAATTTGGAATTAATTTTCGATATTTAATATTTAGGTCGTTGTGACATTTATTAACGAATATATGTATTTCATGTGGATATCGATTTAAGAGTGCTAGTACTCTATTTAGTACTTACAATTCGTGAATTTATTTTATTATAGATTACTATATTTATTGTGGAGTATTTTTATGATTGTCTTCTTCGCGGTTTCTAGTGTTGATCACATGTTATAAATTAGCCAATAAAACAATAATAATGTTGTCCAGCGCCTTGAAATTTGAATACGAGATTATGATCTTGTATTGAGGCATTGATCGGGTGAGTGCTGATTTATTAATCTTGAAATATTTAATTCATCTTGCAATATGTTTAACTAATACTTTTACTTTTAGATACATAACTAATATTTGTCTATGATTTGCTTAGTATTTTTTGACTAAAGCAAGAATTTAGCATTTTTATATTCCAGTTTTAATTAGCTTACATCCTCAATATTTTTAAATTATTGTCTTGACCTTTTGGGTAATATTACCGATTTATTGGTGAATATTTGCAGTTCTCATTAATCAAATTCATGTAATTTGAAAGAGGCTTAGTCCAAATTTAGGGAGATCGTAATTATTTTATCGTTCAGCCGTCACGCACATTTTTTTACGTATTTTCTTTCAAATTGAACAGTATTATTTGGATTAATTCTCGGGGTAAATTCTATGTATTCCTGCAAAGGTATTAAATTAAATTTTCAGTAAAATTTCTCCGAATTTTCCCTCATAGTGTTGCTGGTTTTCACCTTTTTTCTATTCAGGTTCATTTAATTAAATTCTCAATTTATTTGTTACGTCAACATAACTATTAGCATTCACCCTGCCTAGTCTCAATCCTGATGTACCGACATATCGGTACTTATTTTGAGTCATAAGATTTATTGTTAGAGGTTGTACCTCTATTTATTATCAAATTTAAAATTACCTTTTATTAATATTTTACCGAGAGTCACTGAATTTGAACGTCATTCCATTATTTTCTTTTGAATTTCATATTTTAATGCAAAGAAAATGATATATTGAGTAACAGTAAATATTTATATTTTTTTGCTCATTGTCTGCTCAACTCAACATTGTAATTTAAGTTTCTGATTATATCTGTTTCTACCAGTAAATTTTCAATTTGATGTTCACATGATATTTCCTTGCATGTTATTTAATTAGCAAGACTAGTTTATTTCCTATTTCATGTAACACCTCTTGATTGATGAAGAAAATATCTTGCTTGTCAAGCAGCAAATGTTCGTTCACATGCTGTACTGAACCACTCTGAGGGAACCAATACTTCGTAAACCAAATAAGTCCTCGATAAACCCATTAGATACTAACTTGGGAATAAGCAGAAACGGTTCCAGTAGAGGTCCCAATACGATCGCATGGTTACAGAATAATTGGACGAAGCTAAGTATTAGCCAATCAGAAGATAAACATATTGTAAATACAAGACTAGTTTATTTCCTATTTAATGGAAGACCTCTTGATTGGCGAAGAAAATATCTTGCTTGTCAAGCAGCAGGTGTTCGTCCACATGCTGGACTGAACCACTCTGAGGGAACCAATACTTCGTTAATCAAATAAGTCCTCGATAAACCCAATAGATACTAACTTGGGAATAGGCAGAAACGGTTCCAGTAGAGGTCCCAATACGATCGCATGGTTATAGAATAATTGGACGAACCTAAGTATTAGCCAGTCAGAAGATAGGCATATTGCAAATACCAATCTTGTATTGTAACATTTCATATTTTTTTAATTTTTTTCACATTAATTTTAATTTTCATTATTAAGTCAATTTATTCATCAGATAAACTCCATTTAAAATAAGTTCATAAATCATATTTGTATTCTCATTTAATCATATAATTAATATACTAATTGTTTTGGAATTTGCCTCTTTAATTTGTCGCAGGATAGAGATCTGCGAGACATTGCGGATTGTGAGGGCAAATTTCTTATATATTTATATTTATATTTATTTATATTTAAGTATTCATATTTAGTTCGCATTGTCTCTAGGAACTCTGGCGCCCACAAGAAAAATCACTGTTAATAAGTGAAACAACCCACTCCTGAGAATAACCACAAAAAAAGAAAACGAGCCTCAAAACGAATACCATTTATTAAAATTTCTTACGGTTATGAAAAGTAGTATACACTTGGCGAACAACTAGTATTGCGCTACAACGTAAATGTGCTACATGCCCTCCGGGCAATACAAGTTGTGTAGATGACCTCTAGTTTTTTAGAGCGTCTCTTACTGCACTACTTTCGTTGATAATATGAATTTCCTCCCTTATTCGATTTCTGAGGTCATTAATATCTTGAGGTTTATTTTATAGACTTTATCCTTCAATCTTCCCCACAGGAAATAGTCCAGGGGGTGAGATCAGGACTCCGCGGGGGCCTACGAACATTTCAATTTGGCCCAAAGACCTCTGCAAAATGTTCAAATAATTTGGACTAACAGAGTATTGTGGCAAGGTGCTCCATCGATTTGGCAAATAATGTTATTTATGTTATCATTGACTTCTAGTAATAGCCTGATATTGTTGGTCAATAGCTCTAGGTACCCCACACTATTTAACTGATTATCCAGAAATAGAGGGCCTATTATCTGATTTCTAATAAATCGCACACCAACAGTGAACACTACGGCGAACTTGATGCTGTATAGTTTTGAATCTTTTTTTGTTTTCTTGTAAACATCGCTTCGTCCGTCCGTCAAGAAAATAACGATCCATCATTAAATTATAATAATTCAAGTGTTGAATATTACCGTTGGGTTCCAAGCAACCAATTCTCACCAAACGTCATTGGTTCCAAATGTTGTAATTTAGAAAACTTAAACGCCTTGTAATTATTTACTTGCAGCGTCCTATGGGTGTTAGTTCTATCAATATTCAAGTATTTTTCTGCATCTCTAATGGAATTTTCTGTAAATTCTTCGAAATACAAACGTATATTTAATTGCATTTAATCATCCAAGACATTTTTAGGTTTACTTCTTTTATTATATTTTTAAACACTAAACACCATGTTGTTCGAGATCTTGTTCATTGCGTCCAAATATGGACTTTTCCGATATTCTTCTTTCCGCACACTTCTAATGATATGCTTTAATAGCTGCTATTTTGGAAAAACATTGATATATGTTTTGTAATAGTATAATAAATTTTAATATTTATAACGTTTCCTCATTAAATTTACACTAAATGTATTTTTTTATTGAATAAAAAATGTTTAATTGCGAATATTTTCTAAACGGCGAGAGGCAGGTATAGGCTATTTTATACAAAGTTACCTTAATTTTTTGTGAACAATCGAAATCGATAATGATATACAAGGTGTTCCATTTCAAATTATCGACTTAAGGGATGTTATATATTCCTTCTGAAGTCACCCAACAACTAAAATTATATATTATGGTATGATCTCTAAAAAATGGCAGTTTCATAAAATATCATATGCTTTTATTTTCCCTACTACCTTTAATAAATACGTTTTAAGCAAAAAAATAATAAAACGGCCATTATATCCTAAACTACGAGAGATGGCTATAGGACATCTTATAGAAAGTCACCCTTATTTTATATGAGGAATTCATATCCACAATAAAATACAGGGTGTTGTATTTAATTTTTAAAAGTTGATCCCTGACCATGGACAACTGAGCACCCTGTATACGTGCAAGTTATATAATATAAAAGTTCCCTTAAAACAATAATACTTTGTATTTGACTTTTTTCGTACATCGAATATCTTCCGAGATAAGGCAATAGAGGAACTTATGTGGGACACCCTGTACAGGGTGTTCGGCTTGGGAGACTGTGTATATTTTTTCATAGTTTGGGTTCAAGTTCATCATAAGCTTTTCAAAAACATATACTTATAGATATTGCTTTTAAATATTATTCCTTCAAATTTAATTTGTTAATAATCATAAATTTGATTATTAGTTAAAATAATTCATAATAACTATATATCTAAGTACAGTTTTTAATTTCCGGAAGTAATTTCATATAGATGCATATGTAGCAGCTAGGACTGCCAACTTTATTTCTTAATTTATCGCAACAGCGAAGCTCAAAAACCGTGATAGTGGTATAAAAATAAAAACAAATGGTCTAAATACCAGGTGAGTCCAAAGCCTACTAAAAACAAATTTAAATATTTTTGAAAAATTGTACGGTTTCTATAAAAAAATAACTATAATATAATTATGTTTTTTAAAAGCTTATGACAAGCCCGAACGGAAGTTAAAACACAACGAAGCTACGACGGGTGGCCTTCGTTTGTTTCACAAAAAGAATTTACAAATTATCTATTATTCTACTAATTTTTTGACGTTCCGAATTCCCACATTGAACTCTAAATTCTGAACTATTAAAAATTAAAATACAACATAATATCGCAGTAGTTAGTTTGATATTATTGTTTGTCTACAAATGCATGTTTCTGTTGATAAACTTTTAATCATTTTAAGAAATAAGTTGGAACACGGTATTCTTATGCAATAACCAAGATTTTAAAGACTTCTTTTTTTTAAGCCTTTCATTAAATATAACTGTCATATTGATTGTCTACAAAAATATTTAGCAGAATCTGAGCAACTAAAGTTATGACAAAATCAGAATAAACCTGTTACAAATCTCATTATAATTTCCACGTCTGGTAGACAAAATAAAAAAAACAAAAAGGTAATTAATTTTAACATTTGTATTATATTTTTTTAAAACACAAAGCTGTCTTCGATCGATCTAAATTAATAAAAAAATACCATATAATGTAAACAAATATAAAGGAAACCATTTAAAAAATTCGTATATAGAGCACCATTAAACAAAATAATAAACAAATACGAAAACATAGATTAAAACTGCAGAACTTGACATATAAAATATTTGTGTAGCTGGTGCCGTTCATAAACTATTAGCGGAAAACAAAACAATAATTCGACAAAATGATACAACCAAGAACCTTAGCAATTAGCATGAGTACGGCTCCGACTAAATTTTGTTATTTTATAGCCATCACTCTCTTTTATATATTTCCATAAATGTCATGTATTTCGCAGAGTGTACATGGTTTTTTGAACCGCCTCCTACTCAATAATATACATCTGCCCTTGGATAATATCTCACTAATCGGATTATGCTAAGGAACTTATGAAGCAGGCATCTATAACAGAAATGCAATTTATCGCATTTTCAGAAGCCATAGGCTGCTAAGAAACCTACCCACATTAATAAATTTTGTTTTTCTATATCCGAAAGTTTAATGATAAGAAATATGGATGATTTATAATTGCAAGTTGAAATGATCTATAACCGCATGTTTACACTGACAAATATACAGGGTGTCCGGCAAGGGGCGCGCCAAGACGAGGGTGCAAGGAATGCACCGCACACGGGCGGCAAAAAGCCGCCTATTTTTTTATAATAATAATAATAATCATAACAAAACGTTTATCATGTTAATTAAATAATTGTGGATTGTAAAAAATGAACCGAAACGTCATTAAAAGATCAATTTTTATTTTATATTTATTATCGTTGTAATGTTTCACTTCAAGAATGGTTCAACCAGAAACAACCCTAAAATTATTTGCATTTTCGACTGACGCATGGGTAAAACCTCACACTTTGGTGTACCTAACGCGAATCTCTTTTTGCACTGTGCCCCAGAAGACAGTCACACTCTGGTAACTGCTATGAAAACGTCCGATCCTAAGCAAGTAGTACCTATTTCCTAAATCCAACAGGCGTCGGTCGTCACTGAGATATGCTGAACTGCAGTGCGCAGACTCGTACCTGTCATATGGAATGAGATGACATCGACGTATACGGACGGCCGCCATTTGTATTTCAGCGTTTGTTTTATTGCTTGTGTTGGTTCCTGTTTATTTTCCTAAATAATTAGCGAAATGGTTTTTAACTGCTCTGTACCAAGTTGCAAAAACTATAACAAAGATGCTCAAATGTATATTTTTCCGAAAGATCCATCGGATAGTGAAAAATCCTTTCGAGTTCCTTTGCCCCAAATAGTTAACAATTTACGACAGAGTACTAGTACTTTTATGGAAAAAAGTACGATAAACATCACACATATCTACGTACAACTTTTATCCTTATACTTTGTCTTCATACCTTGCCAAAATATTTTGTTGTTATTTAACAGAAAGTTTGGGTACTCATTGAATAGTTTGAGAAATGCTGATCATCTATATCAATAAATCTGCTATTAACAATAATTTCTTATTTTCTTAGCTCTACAGCCTTTGGATAGAAAAGATTGGGAGGGAAGATTTGAAGATGAAGCCCTTAGACAGGGTTCGCAAGTCTTATCGCACATGCGATATTCACTTTGCATCCTTAGCTCGCTTCATAGGAACTCGGAACAAAACCTAAACACCTGAAACAGGATGCAACTTTGTTCTTGGATAAACCTCTAGAAAAATGTATGTTAACTATATTATTTTTTGTTTATATGAAGAAGCATTGATGAAAATTCAAGCATTTGATGTTTCAATATTTGTTTCTAGATTCTCCATGTGACAAAGTGGAACATGAAAAAATTGTCCCAGATATGCCTGAGCAGACAATTGAGGTACCATCTACTTCAGCATCTGCGACGCATCCATAATTCCAGCCTTCAACATCTGTTAAGAGACCTATTATAAAGTGTATACACAAGCTAAAATTTCAAGTAAGTAGGAACAATCAATTTAATGATCCAGATATCTGAAATTTTAAACTGGTTCTTAAGACACTGAATATTTATTAACTGTAAAAACAACAATATATATAATCAAAGACACACAGTTTCTATATGCCCTATTCAATATTAATTTTTAGCTAAAATGAGGGTTTTATAGTATAAAAATAAAGGGGTGTAAGGCTTGCTTCGATTTGAAAAAAAAAATGCTTTTGCAGGATACTAGGATAAAGGCTTTGAGCTTCTTTCAGGTTCGTAATTTAAAAAAATGTTAAAAATTTCATGTTTGGAATTGGTTTGGGAATAGCAAAGTTCTGTGAGTTAGTGGGTTGTAGGAGTAAAACTATACAAGGTGTTTCATATTTTAATTGGACAAATTTTAACAGAGGGTAGACCTCGAAAAAATAAAAAGAAAAGTTGAGATAAACTTGTATGATTCAAAGCTTTGTTTTTGAGGTACAGGGTGTTGAAGTTTAAAAAGAATTATAGTTTTTTATAGTTCAAAAACTCGTTGCAGTAGCGTCTCGGAGGGCAACTTACTTGGAAAAAAAAGGAAATGGTCAATGCTTTTTTGTAATTTTCAGATTTTTCTGATTAAGCATTTCAAAATACCA
>MU183707.1:130810-144772 GCA_016904865.1 Pissodes strobi | reverse complement strand
CAATATACTCGCCCAACCATTACAATTTTACTCAAAATACAGAACATTAAAACACATATTACTGGAAACAGTTTGGAATGTTTTATTTTTATTTTATGAATTTTGACATAGTTTTAAAGGCATCCTATTCTCGTATCAAAACCGTGTTCGAAAAGTTTTCACAAAATATGCATTTTGTAGGTTTTTTTTTCAGTTAGGGCTTTTCCATAGTTTCGTGTAGGATTATCTTATCTCAAACTGAGTTGGTTTGCACCAACATGTCAATTTGGTTTGGTTCATGAAGTACCTACTCTAGTTTCTAATTTGACGCACAATTTTTAAGAAATTTAGTATCACATATTTTAAAAACAATTTGAAAGACATATCAAATATTCGATGTTTGAAAAGGACATTCGATAAGCGTATTTAAGATATCTTAAGTTCGGTGCGCTCGGCTAAGAGATACGAGGTAAGGTTTCAATTATAGCATAATTTTAATATCAAATTAATTTCTCCGAAATTTAGTCATTTGATACCAAATGTATTTTTTATTGCCATCAAGCTTTGAGATTGAAAGTTTTCAGGCTGACACTCCGTAAAGAGAAAACGACATGTTAGTAAAAAAATTGCTTTTGTTACCTCAACAATATTTCAGTTCATGTAACGTGGTGTGAATGTGAAACTAGAACTTCTAGATAGAATAGAGAGCAACTGTCATAAATGTCAAATGATAAAATAAATAATATATTATTTCCTACAAGATTAAAAGGTCATAAACAGAAACATAAAACTGTGTATCGGGAAAGATCGCATTGGAAAAATACCGTGCTGAATGCATGAATAAGAAAAGGAGAGATTGATCCTGCTTACAGAATTTGCTCGAGAAAAATAACAATGTAAATTAATCTACTTAACTTCCGCATACGGAGTTTGGGTTAGGAGTTTGAGAACACAATTTAATGAACTATTAATTCGGTAGAATTAATTTAAATAATGATGTGGTACTCAACGGGAGCAGGGAGCTCAATTAACAGGAAGTAACTAAAACTAACCCAAGACATGTCCAATATGAAAAAAATAATAATAAAATAATAATAAAAACTTTTAATTTTTCTTCATTTTGGGCATGCCTTGGGTTAGTTTTGTTTGGTAGTGCACCCGAAGCTGGCGGAGCGCCATGTAAGAAGTGATATGTTGGTGAATATTTACATACAAAGGAATAGTGTAATCCAATGAGTGTCCCTATATCGTTTTTTTTTAAAGGTCATAAGCAGAAATTAAAACTGTGTATCAGGAAAAATGGCATTGGAAAATATCGGGTTGAATGCATGAATAAGAAAAGGAGAGATTGCTTACAGAATTTGCTCGAGAAAAACAACAATGTAAATTAATCTGCTTGACTTGCACATACGGAGTTTGGGTTAGGAGCTTAAGAATTTTTTTTAATGAACTATTAATTCGGTATAATTAAATGAAATAATGATGTGGTGCTTTCCTCCTTTGATGAATCCTTATTGAGACTATACATTATTTCAGATACCAAATAATTGGTTATTTGGCTAATTCAGCGATTAATTCTTATTATGTATTCAGGAAGGTCAAATATACGATATAACATTAAAATACTTTTTTTTTTGATATTTAAATTTTTCGAGAAATTATAAGCATATTTTAAATACCTTAAAGTAAAATTTAACGGTTTTTTATTAGAAATTTACCTTTTACACAATTGTTATTGTACATGGAAATTCTATTGACTTCTATTCTGAAATACTAAGACTGGTAGAAAGTATCTTAAAATAAGTACAACTTAAATAATAATTTATCTTACAAATTTTTGTCTTTTCTCCACTCCAATGTGCTATTCTTTGGAAAAAGGTAGATTTCCCGTTAACTATGGAATTTGTAAATCACGAAGTCAAATAGTATATTATTTTATATGGAGAAAAAGTGATACTTTTCATGGCGCGCTCGTGTTTAACAGCCGAACGGACGGAGGCTGGTAATAGAGAGCAAGCCATGAAAAGTAACTTTTCCTCCAAATAAAATATGCTGTTTTTTCTTCAGATGTCGACAAATTAATGCAAAAACGTCTCTTTTTAATAGTAATAATATCTAATTATTATTAAAGATAAATGGGTTCGCAAGGCGGCGTAGACCGGTGTCGGTGAATAGGCACAGGTTGTTGCTATAGTAATGTAACATAAAGCTGTCAGTGGACACTGTCAACAATAATTATTTTTTTAAGATTGCGTTTTAATTCCGTATTGATAAGCAGTTATTGAGTAAGTTCGAATAAATAATAACCAATTTGTTCCTAAATTAGTGATTTTTAGAAATGCAGTCACAAATTGAGTGATAAATACAAATTGTAGTTTAATAAACCTTGAGTTGTTGACGCTTATTTTGTTGTCTGTTTGTATTGTATCTATGTTGCTATGACAACACTTTTACCTCCGCCGCGCGCCGGCGAAAAAGTGAAAAGTAAAGCTCCGGCGGAGGAAAAACCAAACTTCACGGCCGCCTACACAGTCGAGTAATGACGGATTTACTGACGTTTGAAGAAAAAATTGTGTTCCTATCTTTATTGCTTTCAAAGTAAGAAATTAAAATAAATTGCTTCTCTCGTTCGGAATACGGCCTAGATAATATGTTAATATGAAATGGCAATGTCAATGTCGGTATATGCACGCATAATCTACGGAAATGCATATCAGATTAATGAAAATACCTACCTTTTTCAGCTTTTAAACATAAATATTTCGAAAACTGTGGAATTTTGGTATAACGTATATATGAAAATAACGTTAAATGAAATATGTTTAGAATCTTACGTAGAATCCAAAAATTCAAAAGGAATGACATATCAATCTGTGAGCTACCTTGCATATGGTGAGTAAGGAAGTTTTTAGGCATTATTGCAAAAGGGAATTTAAACTATCCTACATGCTAGGATTTCCTTTTTTCCTAACATGAAAAATAAAATAGTTATAGAATATTATATAGTGATAAATCGTGTGAATCTAGCTAAAGAAAATATTGCAGTTATATTTCACTTCAGTAGAGAAGCATCTTGTCATTCGCTAATAACTAGTAGCGCCATTGTTATTTCGGCGGCCAATCTGGAAATTACCGAAGCATCAATCACCTGCCAAAGCGTCAAATGCCAAAATAATATCTTTGTTTTCTTAATACACTTATGATCATTAAGCACGTTAGGAAAACAAAGAAAAGAGCAATTGCGTGCGAATTTGGAATTATCTTGAATATATTGAAAAATTACTACAACACAGTTTCATCCAGAATACCGAAAATATTTTTTGCACACAACACGCGTTTCGTCAACCATGTTATTAGCATCGTTAGATGATTAAATTTAAAAGTTTTAGTCACTTCCTGTGATGCTAACGTGGTTAGCGAAATGCGCGTCAAGTGCAAAAGTTCTGTTTCGGTATTGTGGATAAAACTGTGTTGTAGTGTTGTAGTGCATTTTGTCGAATGTTTCAAACACCAACTTAATTAAAAAAATGAGTTAGTTGATGCAAACAAGAAAAGAAACAATTCAATAAAATCAAGAAAGTATCCAAGTCAGTATCAGCGAATAAGTATCAGATACATGTAGTTGAATATTCCATATTATTATCCGGTACCTAAAAGCATCCAAGTTGCACATCACTAATTCGGTCTTTGATGGAATACTCACATTACTATGTAATTCCAAAAGAGCGCCAAACCAAATGTAGTTAGTGCCATATGAAATCTACTACACAATGTGTTAAATGCGATGCGATATTGGTCTTCATGTGAGATGTTTTATAGATTATCATACAAAAAATTAACTTTCATATAAAGGTAATTTTGACCTTGAATTTTGTACCTACTTATTTTATCTCATATTGTGTTTTATTCAGCTAATTTTAAGGATTATTACTACAAACTTTATTTATTATTTAGTTTTTGAGGTATTGGTTCGTTTTAGTTATTTATATTATATAAAGGACAGCATTTCTTCATCCTGACGTCCTACGTAAAGGACGGCATTTTTTATGCAGCTGAATTTTTAAAATTTGCTGAGAGTTAATGTCTATTAGTTTGATGTTTAATAAATAAGTCGACAAGAAACGCGCAGTTTTTTTTTAACCTTTTGTTATTTCAGGAACAAGTGGGTTAACTTCATGTGTTAATAAAAATAAAACTTTATACCTAATTGAAATGTAATTTCAAAAATAGATATCTGAATACATAAGTAAAGCATGCACATCTTTGTGATTTATTAGGATAACAAGGTTAATAATAGATATAATTAAATTGGGAAACGTTATGCTATTCAGAATATAGGAAAGCGCTGCAATAAGAACAAATCAATCACATGATGCAACTAAGTGCCATATTATTGACGTCATAACAACTCTTAAAAACTCACCACAATTTGGCGCGATCCCGCGCAATACACTCAGGCTTTTCTGTTGTCTCGATCTAGTAAAAATAACTACGCGAAACACAGTCCACCGTACACATTTCCTAACCTATTAGCAGTAACACTCTAATTAATGAGAATTAAGCATTTTTATTAAATTTATTTTTTGAACAGCTTATTTCGTACCAGTATGCAAATGGAAGTGTAGATAATTAATGATTTACCAATAAATTCGTTTAACTATTGCATGCCTTGTAGCGACTTCGGAATTAATCGAACAACGATATCAATGTTTAAAGTCCACCACTTTGTTGATTGAGATAAAGACAAATAACAGTTATTTGAAAGCGGCATTTGCCCTGGTGTATTTTCAGCCAAAAATAAACTGTTTTTCTCTAAAGTTGGTTCATTTAACGTACAATAGGCAACCTGACGCACACTTTTTCTTTCATTCTAATAAATCTGACAACGAACCTAAACAGGCTTTTATGAAACAAGCAGTTTTCAAACAGAGAAACTTTATCGAAGATTAGATGTAAAAGCCAGGCTTACTGCAGCTGACACGTACTAGATGTAAAAATATAATGCTACTAAAAATAACAGGCCGTCCAGAAATTTACGTAAATTTA
The DNA here is from genome assembly GCA_016904865.1 of Pissodes strobi. NCBI lineage: Eukaryota > Metazoa > Arthropoda > Insecta > Coleoptera > Curculionidae > Pissodes > Pissodes strobi. The sequence goes on along the minus strand of MU183707.1, from coordinate 139,747 downwards.
GCGTGCAAAATAAATGGTGTTAAATAATAAATAAGGTGGATTTATAATATAGTGTAAGTCTGAACGTACAGTTGCTGCGTGGTAATAAAATAGTGATTTATGTTTCCTGTATGAGCTAAAAAAAATCGCATTTATTATCTTTGAAACATACGAAAAAATAGATGCCCGTATTCCTGGATCCTCTTATTGAATTAGTAGGGAAATAACCCTGTACCATCAAGTAAGCCTAATCAATTAACATGAGCAGTAAAATAAAGTAGCTAGTATTGGTTTATTAATACATTTATAAAAGAAACGATGATGAAGAAATAAGTCAAAATATCATAAAACTGGAACTGTTACTTTTAATACCGAGAACGTCCTATTTAAATTTCATTACGATTTAGCACGATAATTTAGTTTAATTTTTTTTTCTTTGAAGATACAGGGCAAATGTATTCGAATCAAAATCAGGTAATATTTTATAAAAAAAAACAGAGACGTCGATTTTAGCTGTGATTGTGGATATTAGTATTTCAAAATGATGTATTCAGGGTGGTCCATGAAGATGTGACGTTAAAGATTCTTATTTTAAATCTAACATCCTATTTTCTATTGCATATATAAATTCTTCTAGAAATTTTAAGCATATTATTTTAAATACCTTATGCCCACCATAAGTATATTTACATCTATAGAATATGCCATGCACGTTTTTTTTCGCATACCTCTTGGTATACTTTGAGCATCTCATGCATGCCATTTATCAATCATATATCATAAAATTAATATTCTCTATGCATAATTATGCATAGAATATCTGGAATTTTTTATGTTGGTTAGATGAGATGAGATGAAACAAGAACTGCTACAAGTGACATGACGTATTACTTTTTTTCGGCTTATGTTTTTTCCGGCACTTTTAGCTTCTATGTGATCTTTTGATAAAAGAGCCCAAATGATATTTTGTGATTGTGTTTCCCATTTCGCAACCCCAAATCCCAATAGGACGTGGCGAATAATAAACACCGGTAATTTTTGTGTATTTCGTGATAAAAAGTAAATAGATATTGGCAAGTCCAACAAAGTAGGTAATCAGAATTGTTTTATGAATAAAATCATCTGCAGCAGATATTGGTATAAACATGTCTTCGAATCATAAAATTCGCACACCGAAGAGGTCATTGGCCAGATTAATTTCTGGAAAACGGATCCCTTTTTAGGTTACTAACCCGAACAATTTTATTATTATTACATATTAAAGAGGACTTCAACCGTGGTTCAAATTTTGTGTGCTCCTATCGACTTAAGGAACCGGGCTATAAGAAACAATGTTCCAAATGTCACTTGGAACTGATCATTTATTAAAGGTTATATTAAGAAAGCATGTTCTCGAGGCAATGTTTCCAAAAAAATTTTGACCCCTATTAAAATCTTGCATGAAATTAGTTTTATTATTTTGGAATTCAAATATGATTATTTTCTTATTACAAATACACAATTTCAGAAAATGACGTAAGTGACTTGGCTTAGAGGTCCAAAATGGCCTTGACGTCTCGTGCTGGAGGGTTGTGAGGAGAAATCCGGTTAGAGGTACGGTAGAGATGACACTTTCTGTAGACCAAAGATCCGCTACAGAACTCAAAAAGAGAGGCTATAAACTCAGCTTTAGATTTGGCACAGTTCAATTAAGGCCGAGACAAAAGGCCTCAAAAGATGCGGACCTCTCAGGTCGGAGAACCTAGCAGACTGCAACAACCCCAGGTGCCAGGAAAACCGTCAGATTCTGAAACCGAGTCTGAAACTGAGACCAATGCAAAAAGTCTAAAGCCCACAGACTGTGCTGTAAATGAATACGTGGAAATGGCTACCACAAATAACAACACCACCCACCGACATCTAAGATGTCTCCAGGTAAACCTGCAACACTCAAAAGCAGCTTCTTGCATGCTTAGTCATTGCTTCACCTGGAACGAAACAGACATTGGACTAATCCAAGAGCCATGAGTAAATAGAGGCCAAATTAGAGGCCTTCCAACCCAAACATGTATATTGGTGTACTCTAAATACCATGATACACCGCGTGTTGCTTTACTTTTTAGTAAACACATTAAATGTGTTCCGATTTTAAAGTTTACTTCCAGAGACTTAGTTGCAGCTATGGTAGAGGTACCTGGCAAAAGGCAAGTGGTATTGGCCTCAGCGTACTTCCCAGGGGAGCAAGAGGAACCTCCTCCCCAGCTGGTCTAGAATCTGGTAACATGGTGCAACAGAAGGAACAGAAAACTAATTTTGGGCCGCGACGCGAATGCACACGACACTATGGGGCAGCACAAACATCAGTAAGAAAGATGAGCATATTTTAGAATATTTGCCTTCTAAAAACTTATTATTAATAAAGGTAACAAACCTACCTTTATAAATGCGGTAAGAAAAGAAGTTTAAGATATAACGCTATATATCCCATTTATAACAAACTACATAACCAACTGGCATGTCTCGAACACTCACTCAATGTCCGATCACATGCACATTCGCTTCGACATATCTGTTGAGAATACTAAATTGGTTAGCAACCGCGTGCCGAAATTTATCGATTGGATTGCCTACAAAGAGCATCTAAAGTCGGAGCTTGAGTGCGAACCGCTATCCGCTTTAACAGCTGAGGAACTTGATGTAGCCTCGATACACTTAGAAAGTGCTACTGCTCTTACGAAAAGAGCTGCCCTGTGAAATAGGTGGCAATCCAAAGGGATGTGCCATGGTGGAACAAAACACTAAACAAGACTGAGTCGAGGAAAGCCTTCAATGAAGCCAAAAGACTAGAGAATTGTAATAACTATCATAAAACCTCATCCGAGAATAACAAAGAGCTTCGGAGATTCAAAAGAAGAACTTTTTGGTCCTTTTGCGAAGGGATAGATGAATTAGCACCGTCCATTCGTCTATAAAAAAGTAATATCCAAGGAGCACTTAATCGGCCTACTAGAGAATAGAGCTCAAGACACCTATGCTGAGACACCTGAAGAAAGTCAAAGGATTCTTCTAGAAACACACTTCTCCGTCAAGCATAATTGTTTAAGAAGTGCTGGCATAAAAAGACGAGCCCATTGAAATCGCTCGAAAATGTCTAGCCAACAAAATCACAATCAGATGGGCGATACATAGCTCTAAACCCTATAAATCCTCGGGAGTAGATGGAATATTTCCAGCCTTGTTAAAACAAGGTATAGAGCACCTACTACCACACATTCAATCAATCTTCACAGCCAGCTTTGCATTGGGCTACATTCCCAAAAACTGGAGGTAAGTTCGTACCAAAGACAGGGCGACGATCACAAGAGGAACCAAAGTCTTACCGCCCCATTAGCTTAACCTCCTTCCGTCTTAAAACGATGGAAAAGATTATCGATAGGCACGTGAGAAGTATGTTCCGCTCACACATAGCAAAGATCTCTTGATCTAAAAACAGCGAGGAGTTCAGATCATTCTTCTCCTTATGAAGTAATAAATATTTATTTTGAAATACTTTTCCTCGCCATAAGAACATGTGAAGTTCAAATATATTTTTTTTCATTAGAATCCGCTGAGGTGAAGAAATACTTCTCTCGACACAAAGTAATATTCTTTTGCCACATATGAAAGTCAATATGCTCTTGGAATAATGTCAATTCCCTCAGTTTGAGAACCCTTTTCTATGTGTGTTCTAATGCTCCAATGCACGCAAAACAACTCGCATACCAACCATCGAAATCTACCACCCATGCTTTTCAAAATCTCGTACGCGATATAGAGAAGGCACTGGCTGAAAAAGAAGTAGCGCTATGTGCATTTCTAGATATAGAGGGTGCATTTGACAACACTTCACATGAATCTATTCAGCGCGCCACAACCCGCAGAGGAGCGGAACCAACCACTTCAAAATGGACAAAATTCATGCTAACCAGCCGTGAAGTCACCGCGACCATGGGAGAAACAGCCGTCACAGTCAAAGTAATAAAGGGATGGCCTCAAGGAGGGGTCCTATCGCCAATGATTTGGTCTCTGGTTGTTGACGATCTACTGGTAAAACTGACTGAAACATACTTTGAAGTCATCTGCGTATGACCCAGAAGAGGCAAGCATGAGAACGTTCTCTGAGAACGTATGCAAAGTACACTCAACTTCGTCAGCACATGGTGTACACAGGAAAGACTAAATGCCAACCCAAGCCAAACCGTAGTGATCCCATTCACAAAAAGAAGAAAGCTGAACCTTAAAGCACCCACTTTAGTAGGGACAATGGTAGAGCTATCAAGAGAGGTTAAGTATCTTGGCATCGTTCTTGCCAGAAACTAATCTGGAACCCACACATGGAAAGAACTATCAAAAAAGCAACGGCAGCGCTTTGGGCCTATCGACGACTCTTTGGTAAAACACGGGGCCTAAAACCCTCCATCATCTGGTGGTTCCATAACACCGTTGTAAAGCCTATTATAGCCTACGCCCGCTTAGTGTGGTGGGTAAAAACAAAGAAAATAACAACACAGCGAAAGCTAACAAGAGTACAAAGGCTCGCTTGTCTGGGTATAACAGGGGCTATGAAAACGTGCCTCACAGCAGCTCTAGAAACCCTATTTGACCTCCTTCCGCTGCACTTACGCATAGAAAGGGAGGCCTGGACCAGTGCGTATAGAGTCACTCAGACACAAAACTGAAGTCAGGAAACCTGACTAATCACCTTAAAATTCTGAAAGACATCCAGATAAAAGCGTTGACCAAACCAACCGATACAATGGAAACAAAACTTCATATTGATCGCTTCTTTGAAGTGGTAATTGAAGACCGCAATACTACAGGGGAAAGACTAAAACAACTAAAGATAGGATCACTTGTCTGGTACACAGATGGATCAAAGATGAAAGAAGGAGTGGGATTCGAAGTTTTCGGACCTAGGTGTCGAATCTCTGTACATTTAGGAAATATTCTCACAATCTTTCAAGCAGATAATATAACCATCTCTGAAGGTGCCAAAAATGCCTAAGAGGTGCAAAGGTCTATATCCTAACAGATAGTCAAGCAGCCTTAAAGGCCCTGGCATTCAGCAGAATCAACTCCCGGCTAGTGTGGGATTGTCGGATGGCTGCAGATCAACTGGCAAACAGAAACAGGCTCACCCTAATGTGGGTACCAGACACGAGAGTGTGGAAGGCACGAAGCCGCTGAGCAGCTTGTACAGAATGGTGCACAGACTTCTGTGGCATCACTAGAGGACACGTAATGAATGAATTCAGAAATTGGGAAAAAAGGCGGAAAGAGACACATTGGGCCAATGCACCTGGGCAGAGACAGACCAAAAGACTCATCTCTCATTCGCCTAACGACACAAAAAAACTTCTCAAGCGACAAAAAAATGAGACTAAACTGGTCATAGACCTTCTCACTTGACATCGCCCCTGGAGGTACCACCTCAAGGAAATGGGAACAACCACTGATCAACAATGCAGATTCTGCCAAACTATGGCTGAAACGTCAGAGCACTTAATCTGCGAATGTCAGGCACTGATTCGCCGAAGGTTGTGGCATCTCCAAAATGCCCTTGTGGCACCAGGAAATCTACAAAAGCTCAACCCTAATTACTCCGAGGTACTCGAAAGAGATAAGAATTTTCGTGTAAAATAGAAAGGTATACACAAAATATTAATTGTGGTCGACGGCAAATCTTGCCGAGTGACCCCTCTACCTACCATACCATACCATCATACCAAGTGGCTTGGCCATTGGTAATTATGATTCTCCTTTAAGCAAGAGTATGAATAGTATTAGTCTCGATTACGTATGGCCATATCCATTAAAAGAAATAGTATATATTATTATATTCTTTGACACAGGATATGAAAAACCTAATCCCCCATCTCTTTTATTAAGCGAACTTATACAATAATTTAATTTATTAGGTAACACATTTTGCTTTGACAATACGGCTTGTAAATTTTAATTCGTAATGTTACAATACTATTATGTAATATGCCTAATGAAAAATCATTTATGCCGCGAATTTAAGGCACAAAATGATTGGTTGAAGGCAAGACTGAAATACATGGACCTTTTATCCAAGAAACTTCCTTGATAAAAGGCAAATGATTAATTAATAATTGAAAATATCCCAAACTGGCTTAACTGAAAATGTTCTATTGACTATTAGAAATTTAGTATGTTTAGGTGATGTAAAGTGATTTTTGGCACATTTTAAATATGGGATTGTATGTAAAATTACCTTTTAAACATTAAGTATCATATGTTCTTAAAATTAATATGCCAAAAAGAAATGCCATAGTTTTGTATAACAATTAGAATTTTCAAGGAAGACAAGAATGTAAAGATATAAAGCAATCAGTTTTAAACATGCCTGCTTTATGCAGGACTACTTGCCGTTAAAATATTTTAACACCAAAAATCTACCAATTTCTTAGCGCTTTGCAGGGTTATGGAAAACTAACCGAAACTAACCCAAATTTAAAAAAAGAAACAACAAACTAACCTTAAACAAAAATTTTAAAAAATCTTGTCACTGACGGGAATCGAACCCGGGCCGCCGTATCTCAAGCACAGCATCTAAGCACTGCGCATGTGTACGGTTATTCCACATTGCCATAAAATACAAATAAGGCAACTAAGTAAACCGGACTTAGTACGGGAGATTGTAAGGGATCGAAATAGTTGTTTGTAGATAAAGAAATGATTTTTTCTAACAATTTTATCACAGTAGATTACTTACTATATTAATGGCTACTATGATTTTTTCCTAATTTTTAGATGCAGTTCTCTGTAATAGCAGAATGAAAGGATGTCTGGGAAGAGGACTTCATGAAGTCATGATGAACTCTCATTCCAGTAGGTTGGATCGCATTAGGAAAGACAGTGGATTGTGAAAAAGTGTTTGATCTAGTTTTCTATGTGATACTAAAGTTGAATAAAACTAGTCTTAATTGTAATATTTTTAGTGAAACAAGCGTTGGTTGCTATAGCTTAATAATCAAGGTTTATACACACACTATTATTGCCTGAGCATCGATTTAAGACCTGAAGGCAATAATAGTTGTTTAAACCATTTTTCAATGTTTAATAACATTTTTATTTCTCGACCGATATTGATAATTTTAGGATGACGATGGAAATGCTACCAAGTGGAACAGAAACAGCATTTGAACTGACTTATGCAAAATGGCGATTCTTGGTTTAGTAGATAAAACATCTGAGAGAATCGTTATCGCGCAATGAAATTACTTAAATTAGGAGTTTCAACAAAAATTGGGCTTTAAGCACTGTAAATTATTGTTTAAAACATTTGGTGGAAACCAATGGGTTCTTATGAATTAAACGAGGTCGCGGAGGAAAACGGACAGCAAGATCGGGAGGGATCGTCAGGGAAAACATAGACCGTTTAAGATCCTGACAAGTAACAAGTTCTAGGCAGTTAAGTAGGATAACAAGAATAAGAAAAACATCTTTAAGGCGCATTCTTAAGCATGACGAAATTTAAAAGGTTTTAAGAAGATATATTTCCAAAAAAATAACTTAAAGTATTAGACAAAAACGATTGGAGTGATTCCAGGCTAGCAGTTTAAGAATATTTCGCACAAGAGATTAAATTAGGAAAATATGAATCACGAATGAAAAGTAGTCACCGTAAATCACAAAATAACAGGGTATACTCTAATGTTGAAAGAGAGTGGCATATCCCGTTGACGTACCACGAGAACATTTTACGACATCAGTAGTGGTATCTCTTGACGTTTCCATTTCTGGAAAACACGGCTATATATATATTTTGTTTATGGCAGCATTAATTCCGAAATTTATCAACGAGATATTTTAGGGTTTATGTTGCCCGATATCGAAGACGTCATATTCGATTATACCATACCATCCAGCGGGATGGGGCTCCGGCACATACTTCAAATTCTACCATAAGATATTTGTTTGAAAGTTGCCCTGATTTCACTGAATCAGAAAAGTAGCCGCTGAACAGTCCAAATCTGAATTCTGTAGACAACACTATTAGGGAGGTGCTAGATCATAATAATATGGTGTATTTTAACACAATAATTGAAAACAAAGAGCTATTGACACATGGAAGGTTGGGAAGAATTTCCAAAAAATATTTAACAACTCTATCGGGTAGTATAGCGCAAAAGGATTCAATGACGAAGGTGGACATATCCATAAAAACTTTTTGTGAACTTTGGTGCTGTTGCGTCAGATTATCACAATTAATTTTGATAGCGATAGAAAATTTTAAAAATATACTCGATACAAGAAAGCTGAAAAAGATATCACTTTTTGGAAAAGAATGCTTCTTTCCGAATGGTTCCGACTTAAGTAGACACACTGTATATATATACAGTGTGTCCAAAAAAGTATGCAACATATGGAAATCTTTTTTATTATTGGTTTCTCAGAAAATTTTATTCTTGTTAAAAGTTGGTGCTGGCCCTAAAACAGTAAATGAGTATTTCAAATTTTCCGTACTGCTTTAATGCGGGCGCAAATGTCATTTTTTCGAAATCGCGTCAAAAGTAAAGTACCTTAATTTATAAAGATACAGCAAAATCTTATAAGGAAAAGTTCTTCCAAATTAAAAAAGTAATCTAAATATGAAATTTGAGTTAAGTACATCAAATTCTAATAAACTTCTTCCAATTTTTCTTTTTTTTTTCACGATTTTTTCTTAAACGTTACGCCACTGGAGAATGTTTGGTCTTTTGTTATTAGTATACTTGCCAAGTAACTTCAAAATTTATTTAAGATATAAATTAGTTACATAGTTGCATAATGTTGCAATTTTTCCAGAGATAATAGCCAGTTTAGGTATCAGTGTGTTGCAAACACATTTAAACAATTTTGATTCAAAATTTTTTCCACTCCAAATCATGAATAGACCCAACTCTTTTCATTTCATGTAAAACAACTAATAAT
>MU183707.1:104141-115810 GCA_016904865.1 Pissodes strobi | reverse complement strand
TTAAATTATAAAAAATTGGAAAAAAGGTTCATAGTGAATTATGAAAGCCATGGAAACAATAAGACTGTTCAGTTCTTTTTGCAATTTATTTATAATTTAAGCTAAAATATCTCAAAAATGGCTTATCCAAATGTCATTAACCTTTATATATTTGAAATCAGAAAAAAAGATCTTCCATTTTAGCGCATAATATACAGGGTCTCCATTTAAAAAAAGTTGAAGTTGCCTATATTTTTCTATTTTTTATGCGATACTTTTTTTCCTGATAATTTCAAAAGATGGTATGGAAAAACCTACAAAATTTTGTGTACAACTTTTTTATTTCTATCTTCAAAAATAAGGGCCTCAGGAGACGCGTACCTAATTATAATCAAAGACCCTGTACATAAACATTTATTCCGATTTTTTATAGAAATAGAGATATCAAGTTTCCTCACACTAATGGCCCATCCCGAATATATATTTAAATCTTGAACTAGTCTGTAATTTATCTATAATTTTATAGTCTTTATAAAAAAATGGATTTTTCCTAGACTTTTGGGAAAAACAATGTGTGTATTGACATGCTTTCCGGGCTAGTTTATAATGGTAAAATTATCCGTGGGAATAAACCCACATTTAGCCACGTCGGTGATATGAAAAATTAATTAAAAACATCCGAGGACCTCTTATTGATTAAATAATAAATTAATGTATCAATTTTGCTATTAGTAGATATAATAACAAAAATCAATATCTCGAGGCCATGTTTCACTGCTTTTAACGAACACAAAGCGATTCTCATATTTTGTTGTCATGGATCCCTAACATTATTCATTGAATTTATAAATTCATCAAATATTTATTTTAATGACTTATGGAGTATTGGGGCTCTTCAAATTAGGGAATAGGCGTAATTAAATAATACTATCTTCTTTTTTGCTTTACTTTACTTGACAGCTTTGTACAAAGATAATAATATACAAAATTCATACTACTTACCTAATAATAGTAATGACCAAGGATTTAAATCCTTGGTAATAACACTAAAACACTAGGTTTATTCCCACATTTTCAAGCGCGCTTGAAAGGTAAGAAGCCGCTTCAAATTGAATTTGAGTTCGACTGAAAATTGAAAATGACAATATAAACAATTGGAATTAACTTTTCAAGCAGCTTAGAATGTGCAAGTCAAGTTCAAAATATTTAAGGGTTGACTTGAACCAAGCGTGACTTCGGATCACGACACAAACAAGAATTAAATTATATCAGCTGGTTTATGTATTTCAAATTAAGAGGTTAGTTTTTGTTTATAATTTTATTATGTAGAATATATCAATACGTTGCGAGAATTAGCATAAAGAATTAATTGTTTGCAATATTTTACGCCATGTACATGATTTTATGATTTTTACGACTCAAAGAATATTTTAACCACGTTGAGGTTACACCTGAAGTTAGTTCCATAAACTAGTTCAACTTACGCAAACGCAGAAAAATGGATTCAAAGATGATTGAACGCGAGATTCAAGCTACTTTCATAATTTATGAAATAATCATTCTGAACTGACATACAATTTGAAGAGGCTTGACTTTAAAGGGCGCTTAATTGAAACTGCCTAATTAAACGTAGTGAATTAACCTTCGTAATACTACTTGTTAATTTAAAGCAATTAATAGGAAAGCTGATGTTGAATTTCATTAAATTTAAAATCCTGCACATATCGGATGTATTATTAGTCAGGTGAACTGCTGTTAACTTGAAACGCATACGAAAAATTTTTAGACTTGATTTTAATGCACGTGTGTTTAATGAAGTGTTTGTAATATTTGCCCATATTTCATGGCCTATCGACTAGGCTACCGGATGTTTCGAAAGATGCGCATATTCTGAATGTACAGGGTGTCCCAACGATAGAGTAAAGTAAGTTTTTGCTTAACTGATACTATTTGCGTCAAAATCGTATCCGCTATAGGGTAAGGTAGCAAAATGCGCATATTTTAAAAATATTGGAAATCATACAGGGTGCGTCACAAAAGTAGGGCAGCAAAAAGTAAGATATTTTAAACGGAACACCCTGTATTTGATTTTATTTTTGAGTTCTATGTGTGAATACAAACGGTTTTTGTCATATAAAACTTGTGGACTTAAAACGAAACTTACACCTATTAGATAATTTACAAAACCTCGCTCAAAAAAGTATACAAACCCAAACAGGAAGTTAACGGTTTCGCAAGTGTAGAAAACACCCCATCATCTTCCTGCAGAAAGATTGAAGAATAAGTAGAAGTGCGAAAAACCAGGGTATAACATCCTGGGGACGCACCAGCGATGTTTAAATTTTTGACATTGGTACCGCCAAAACTTAAATTTTACCCAAAAAGTTGTATGGTCGGGTGAGGCTTTTATTAGCAGTGCTAAAAATTAAATTTTAAAGGAAATCAACATCCTAAAGAGCAACAATGTAGATTTGGCATCAGCGTGGCGTATTTCATTCTAGGATCTAAATTCAGATCCCAAATATGAACGAACTTTAACAAAAAATAGATACCTAAATATACTGGAAAATACTTTAGCTTGATTATGTGACGATGTGCCTTTAGTCCAATCAAACCAGCCATATTTCCAGCAAGACGGTGCTCCGGCACATAATGCACAAAAATCGAGACCGTATTTAAATAACAACTTTCCAGATCGTTGAATTGGGATGCATGACCCCATAAGATAGCTCACCTGATTTATCAGGTGTAGGGGTATTTGGATAATAAAGATATCGTGCTCATCATCAACTAATTGAATTTGGAGTAAGAATTTAGAAATTTGCTGTTTTGGGTACAGTTGTTTGCGCACAATTGGCTGGTGGAGACGAATGTCAACAGTAGAATTGCAAACAGTTACAAATGTTTGCTCCCAATGATTTTTTGGTGGATACACACCTTTACAGGATTTAATATATTATATGTCACTTTTAAAAGAACGGATCAAAAAGAATAACTATTTTCGTCACATATATTTTTTATGTTTGGTTTTTATTTGCTATTAATTGAAAACCGAACTAATTTAATTTTCAAGTGATTATAAAAAGATAGAAAGTTTTAGCTCTTTTAGCTTAGAATTCTCTAAAAATAAAACGAATATTAATAAATTTATGAAAATATCGGTCTTGACCAGTCCTTTAATCTAAATACTTGAATTGGCGTTAAACAATTTAGCGTCTCGCCGCTGTGGGGAGCCTCATCACGAACTGCGCTCGACACTGTTGTTTACAAATTTTTTCACTTCACGCGTTTGTATAACACTTTTCGAAAAAAGCAGTAATGTGACAGGATGGCTCAGGTGGTGAAGCTCGCGTCTCTAGAACACAAAGTGATTGGTTCGACGCCCGGGCCTTGCAAGTTTTTTTTATTGGATTAGTTAGTTTTTTGGCATGCCTTGGATTAGTTTTGCTGGTTGCGCTCCACAGCGAGAGGAGGGCATTGTATGAAGTGAAAATGTAAAAATACAAATGTAAACATTAAACAACGCATATAGGGCCGTAAACCGTTCGGCAGGACTCGGGATCAGGCTCCCCATAGCGGCGAGACGCTAGTTTAAACACTGCCAACTATGCAAAATTAAAAAAAAAACAATTATCTGTTCAATTATATGATTTTGATAATATTCTGCATAATGTATCAGAAAATCAAACTCATTTTTCTAAATTGAAAACTTCATTATCATTATTATTTCTAACAAAGGCAAAGAAAAACGTAAAAGCAAGCAAAAAGGATATTTATTTTATACGTGCTCAAAAAGAGCTCCATTGACTTCCATGGAATGTTAAAAACCAACTTCCATTTCCGCTCTTTAATTTCTAAATTTTCAGGAGATACTTCTCTTCAACGTCTAACAAGACTTTCTCGCAAATCTCCTATTGTAGTTGGTTGCTATCTATATACCATCTATCAACCATCCCCATAGAAATCTTGGGCGGATATTCTGTGGGTCCTCTTCGACTAATCTTGCGGCCGTAAAATTACTATTTAAAAATACTGTTGGAAAATTACCTCGTCCTTTAATAAGATCTGGATTCTGCTCAATTGTTTTATCGCCTTCTAAATTTCGTTGCCACCCAAACATTTAATTTCGATCGTTGGGTGTAAACCAGTTGCATTAGATGAGAATTTGTATCACTCCAATAGCGAGAATTCTGACGATTGACCATTTAAATAAAATGAACATTTGTTCGAAAAACAAATTTGTTACATCAAATTCTCAGGAATGTTAACTTATATTTTTGTATTAACCGAATCAGTTTCCATGAATTCATTAATTAATCCCAATGCGTCTTTATGCCATACATATTTGTTCCTGGATTATTATTAGCTCCCATTTTCGTAGTATAAACCAACTAATTGAACGCGTTTTTGAAGTGTGCTCGTGCTCCTTTTTAATTTAATTAATACAGGAACGTGGAAGTAAATTAAAACTTAAACTTAAATTTTTAATAAGAAACTTCAAAATAAATAAGGAATTTAGTGCAAAATGGCCAAAAATATGACCTGAGTCGATAGTCATGACAATGACATTTGTTAACCCCTTGGAAATCTAACGATAATGGGTATTTTCGATGATTAGATTTAGGTAAAAAGTGTGTTTTCCCTAAAAACATTCGAATATGTAGCCTATACGTTTAAGTCAATGGAGGTCATTTAAGCGCAAAATAATGCGAATATTTGAGAGAAATAATAAAAATAACGAATTTTTGAATAGAGAAAAAATAGTTTATGATTTATATGTAGAATATTATAGAACTTTCAAACTAGAGACCACTCGACTCCACTTCTTATTTGAAATTTTTTACGCAAGGGTTAATTTGGGTTAGGACGGAGATAACCCTGACAGGGTAAATATTGGTATAGAAATGTGTATCCTTAAAAAGAAAAATTGACATAACATAATACCCTCGAAATTAATTGGAATGCACTGTGTATAATCTTTAGGTGACTTATTCGCTCATTCCTCAGGACTCGGCTCAAACAACAAAATTTTGGCATAGGTGGGATTCGATAAAAAGTGAACTGCTTGTTCTCCAGAATTTTTTATTTTTTTTTACCTTGGGGTTTAGCATTACCGCTAATAGATAAGACGCGGTAATAGCTTGTTTACACGTGCATTACGTGCTTCATTTGTAATACATTAATATTATTATCTTCGTAGCATCGTCTAAACCTGAATCTCGTTTAAGGCAGATGTTATTATTTTCAGTCGAAAAATGGTTCCTCAACATTCCCCCCGATATTTTGAATTTTCAATCTAATTGTTCTGTTATGCATCTGATTTAAGTCAAGGCATTTTAAATTAAAATCACTTATCACATATTCAAATACTCAGCGTTCAAAATAACTTCCCTACGTTTAAATATTTCACTAGAGTCAAAAAAATGTACTTGGCAGAGAGAAATTTTATTAAACAAAATAACAGAAATATAGAGCATTAAATAAAATATAAAACGTTGAAAATTTTATTTTTATATTCTATCACATCTGCCTACCAAAAACATTATAAAATCATTGCATATTCTGCGCTTTGGCCAGCCTATTGATGCACTTTTTCTGTGAGTACCTACGTAATCCTATATTTTTACACTTTTATGCTACCTATTAAAATCATGTATATTTTGTAATACTGTTTAGTTTCATCCTTTTATTGAGAACATTGCATAACTTTTTAAAAGCTAAGAGAAAAATAACATTAAGCGGTTAGCTTCGAATCTTAAAATGAAGTTTTATTCCATGGACATAGATGAATATTATCATATTAGGCATAATTTTTAAGTTATTGTACGTTAAAATAAAAATAAAATAAGCAAAAATGTTACAATTTAAGCTATAAAGATTCGGTGATTATAGCAAATGTTTTAATTTGCTTTAGCTATTTCTTAGCAATTTATCCTATATTTCTGCTATTAAAAAAATCATTGAAAATATATTTGTGCTAAAGAGTACCTTCTCTAACAAAACTCTTCACAAACATTAAAAAAAAAAAACGTTTTTCAGTTGTTAAATAATTATGTTGTTGGCACACGCTATACATTTTTTTTATATAATCCTATTTCAAATTTGGCTTCTAGGCAAACTATATTCATTTGATACACTTAGTCTATGTTAATAAACTATTTAACAAATACCCGTGATTTTAATTTTTATAATTTTTTAACTAATAAATTAGATGAAATGTTTTGTATTTACTTTACTTGCAATCTAGGTAATTTAAATTCAACTAACAGCACATTCAAATGTGGCATAGCTCGGATATTTGAATACTGCAATTTCAAAAATGACGGATCCTAATCATAAGTCCCAATTAATAATAGTTCGTACTGAAAGGTGAAATATTAATTTTTTTCTCGATGTAAATTATTGCTCTGAATTTAATTAATTTATTATGAATTTATTAATATTTACGTAATGCAATTAAGCGAATGCTAATTTACTTACAATTTCTCCATCGACTTTTATGCTTATGATTCTTTTCTTTCAATTTTTGCACTTTGTCTTTATTTTTTCGTTTTATTTCGTCCGTTTTTATTTTAAAACACCGCTTCGCACTATTTAAACAAAGCATTATTACACTTTATTACAGTATTTACTCGAGTTTTTAACACATCAACTTTTGCTTTTTAAATTTACATACGCGAGCACAATATGAGAACGAATTTATTTTTGTCGTTTTTATTCAATTACTTCATATTTGCAGAAATAATTAACGGAAATTATTATTATTATGAAACGAGAAGAGTTGGGTGACGGCATAGACTAAACATTTTGATAGAAGTATAGCGTAGCGGTAAACTAGAGCAAATGTTACGGTAAATTGTAGGTAAATTGTTGGTAACCGAGATTTGGCAATACGAGAGGGGACTTTTGTTTCCGGACGATCTTCAAGAGATGAAGAACTGGCGAGGTGTGAGCCGGAAGATTTTCTTCGGGCCTTATTATTATGTTTTGTAGAGAAAGATCTGCACGCAGCCAAACTGGTTTTTGCCTTAATTGGGACAATTGAATAGTTACGCTTGGCTAAGAAGGATTAGAAGATTAAGTTTTTTACCTTATGGTCGTATCTACTTCATCTTGGTCTTGCAGAGGTCAGTAACTTAGACGCAACGACATATCTCAAACACATACTTAATTACGTATTATACATTTCTGTAAATTACTTTTCGGATCCCAACGCATTCAGAGGGCGAGTATTTGTTGACATTCTTATAAGTATCTCAATATCTTAGAACGACTTCTTGATGACTTAATTATCGACACTAATTACTTTACTTCTCTTTCTTGAGAATAATTTACGCAGACTCGCATAATATATGCGAAATAGTGTACAACTAATTTCCGACCAATCCTAAAAATTGCTCACAACAACATATTCACAAAAAAATTCCTGTATTTTTTAAACTTTTATTCACCCAAGATGCGTTTCATCATTCCATTAAGGTTTTTTTTTTAATGTTCGGCACACACACAAAAGGAAAATCCTATGCCACTCAACGAGCGGTGCGTGTGCAGAGAAGATGGTGGACGTTGGACTTGAAGCGTTGTAGGTTGTTGTTTTTCGGGAAAGACGTTACTCAAAAGTCCATTCCAGAGCGAGGCAGTTCTCCAGACAAAAGGAGTCCCGCAACAGGGACGTTCTAGGTATTCGCAACTGAATCGTATGTTGATAAGAAGCTTGTGTCTGACGGGTCTTTCTGTTTGGCACAACTCTGGGTGGAATCATAAGTGTCAGCTCGTTCAAACAACTTCCGTAGTTGTATCGATAGTAAGGAAATAGGTCCGCCACTTTACTTCGATATTCAAGGCTATCAAGGTCTTTAGTCAACTCTGGGTCATCCGCAGACGGACTGCTCTCCTTTGTATGGAGTCCAATATCTTGAGCAAGTGTTTAGGTGCTGAGCTCCACACATGGGAACAGTATTCCCGAGATGGTCTTATCTGGGTCTTATAGAGCAGTAAGATCTGATGAGGTGTATACAACTTTTTTGCTCTATAGAGTACTCCTAGCTTTTGTGCTACTGCCTTGGCGATTTTGGTGACGTGATTACGCGAAGACATATTATTTTCTACATTGATGCCCAGCAAGCTTATAGATGAGGTCAGAGTCAGTGCTTGTCCTGACATTGATAGGTCAGGTCCTGCGGTGTTTGCCTTTTTTTGAGAAGACAGCTGCTTGAGTCTTTCGTACGTTAAAATGGGCATTATTTTCCTCAACACATTCCACGATGGAGTTCATATCCTCATTGATGGCAGCAATCTGATTTTCTCGCTCGCGTTGGGAACGAGCAGCGGTCATTAGAGTCCGCGACATGAATGAGGATATAAGAGTGGTGTCATCTGCAAAGCTGTAAATAGAATTGTTTGTCCTGTCTAAGAGGTCGTTGATATAGAGCAGGAATAGTATGGGAGATAATATACACCCTTGAGGAACTCCGGCATTTATTTAAAATTCCTCCGATATGTGTATCATTACTTGCTGAACAATCCGTCATGACTTGGATATGTCGAGAGCTACTACACGAAATTCGCCGTAGCTCTCGATGGCTTTGGTTCACAGGTAGATCACCTAAGTAAGGAGATCTCCCGTTGATCTGTGCTTGCGGAAGCCATACTGGCGTTCGCTTATGATGCCTGCCGATTCGAGATATTTTAAGAGTTGTTTGTTGATCAGTTTTCCATGACTTTGGACATGATCGGAACTAAGGCAATTGGACGGTAGTTATTTGGAATTCTTTTTTTCACCTTTCTTCGGGATTGGTTGCACTTGAGCACATTTCCAGCTGAAAGGAAAGTATGCAGTTCTGTATGATAGGGAGAAAAGTCTGCATAGTGGAGCTGTTAGTTCAGAAGCACTGTTGCTGGAACACCATCCGGTCCTGTGGCCTTGTTAGTGTCTAGGCTTTTGAGTATTCATTTCACTTCGCGTTGACGAAATATTAGACCTGACATTGAGGAACCCACTCTCGGGATCGTTGGGGGAGTCTTTCCTTGATGATCTAAGGTAGAATTTGATGCAAATATTTCGGCAAGAAAGTTCGCTTTTTCTTTGGCTGTTTCCGCTATTGAACCATCATCTTTGGTCAGTGGTGGGATTGACGTCTTTGGGAAACCCTAAATGATACCTTTGGCAACTGCCGAAAAGGATCTTGATCCGTTGGGACAGTTGATAATCTTGTTGTTGATCTGTTCGTTATATCCCTCCTTGCTCTCGTCAATGGTCCGCTTACACTGGTTTCTAGTCGTGATGAATATATTTCGATTTTCGGATCTCGGCGCCATTTGCGGTAGGCGGCATTCTTAGCATTGACTGCTCTTGAGCAGTTTTTCCCAAACTATGGTTTACTGTTTGAGATACGTTTCATAGAAGAAGGCATGAAAGCTTCCATACCAGCTGGGATAACTTAAGTTATCTCATCAACAGATTCAGGGGTTTTTTGATTCCAAGGAAAGAAAGATAAAACTTGCGAATATCACACATAACATGTGTAGTGCTTGATGAACATGTGTGTCCTTGATTTCACTTTTGCGTCTTATAGAGCTAAAATATGATGCTTATTTGATGTTAGGTGCTGGTGGACCGAGTTAATATTTGCGTTGATGCCTCTTATGTTGCAGAAGTTCAATCGCAGTCTATTTTCTATCCTGGAGAGGTTTAGGCTTGATGGTTCCCCCAGCCTTAGGTGGAAGAAAAATAGACAAAATATTTATACGGGGTTTTCTGGCATATTTAAGTTCTTCCCTACTTTATTCCTGTACTGATGCAAAGCAACTTCAAATGTAAACGTTGAAAGGTTTTATGTTGTACTATTAGGATTTTTTTACAAAAGTAAACATAAGATCATCATTGTTTTTTTTTTTAATACATACATTTGGCAATATTTTGATAGGTAGTTTACTTTTCTGATATCGGAGATATATAGTTAGGTTTTTATAATATTTGCAATAACACTTTGAATGATGCCAACGTTGAAATATTGTTCAAAATAGAGAACACCTGAACTTAAAATGCAGTAAAAAATTGCACCTGCGCTTACTAGTATCAGACGACATTTCCACCCATTTTAAGAAAGATAAATTCGAGCAAAATCTACTCTAAAATAAGTATATTATAAGCCGATTGAAAGGAAGGAAAGGAAGAAAAGAATAGCGTTTAGCGTTTTTTGAAAACAATTTAGATTAATACAATTATTATTATTCTTATTTCGCAGAAAATCCTGAAAACTCAACAACAGATGTATACCAACATTTTCACAAATCTTGGTCAAGAATTAGCGACCTACAAAGGCGATCCCTATACGTTTTTCTCCGTCCAAGATCTAACTGACCATCGCATGAGATTAAGCTCCAGTTTCGTCAAGAAATACATTAAAGGAGAGAACGTATTAAGGCTGATTTTCATATATAGGACTGTGCACCGACTGTGCACCTACCGTGTCGTTGTCACTGAAAATCAAAAAATTGTATGTTCCATATAAAACGCACTGAAGCTCTTATTTACATTATCACATATAGGACTGTGCTACGACCTTCAATCCTATTGTGAAAAAGTAGATTATCCGCGACGGCCGCAGCATGGTAGGCGCACAGTCGGTGCACAGTCCTATATATGAAAATCAGCCTTTAGGCGGTCGCGGTCCGGTCGCATCGCGAACCATTCTGGGCTGAGGGGCTGAGACTGAGCTGATCGCGGTCTCCCGAGATTCATTAGCTACCCATAGACCAGCATTCTTTCCTGCGAGAATGTAGAATTTCGCGGGAAAGAACGCCAGTTAATGAGTAATATGATGATAGATTCGCATACCATCTTTCTTGTCACGATATACCGACGTTCAAGCTCGACAAGATTGATACCCATACACCAGCGTTCTCGAATCTCGCAGGTAATGAACGTGGGGAAAAATTGACAGGAAAGATTGCACGAAAATTATTTGTGTTAGGGGGCGATCAAAGTTTAATTATTCCTTTAATATTTTGAAAGGACAGAACGCTAGAAGAAAGAATGCCGGCAATAACCGCTGGTGTATGGGTAGCTAATGGAAAAGATCGGAGGAGAACGCGATGCGAGCGAGACTAGCTCGAGAATGCCTAGTGCGAATGCATACATTATAAAACATGGGAAGGAACTTCACAACGCGCGGTCGAGACTAGCACGATCCGCGATGCGTCGAGACCGCGACCGCCTAAAGCGTCCTCTCCTTAACTGTTTCGAGTGGATTCAAATATTCTTAATAAATTTCTATTTACAGATGAAGCCACTTCAACCGTAAAAATGAACATTTCTATGCTATCCAAAATCCGCAAAAAGTAACAAGTCGGTGAACATCCCAGACATTCGCCTATTATTTCTGTGGGGATATTAAAAAATAGAATATATTACAACGGGCAAGAATATTAGTTTAATTCCGCAGATACTAATCGAATAAATTTTATTTTTAGTAAATATCACCCAAAATTCAATAGACAACCAGTAAATCATAAATTATTATTAAATAATATTCAAAAGCTTTAATTTTTTTACTTTAGAGGTCAATGTTGATTTAGCCATTAATATTCCGTATTACCTGCAATATTAGTCAATTTTATAAAAATGTGTTAAGATTTTGAAAATTTATAATAATAAAATATCTTGCAAACGTTTTAAGCAAACATAT
>MU183707.1:63700-89141 GCA_016904865.1 Pissodes strobi | reverse complement strand
CACTTTAGTCCTGTGGTGTATACGCTATTTTACGCACTTTGGAAAAATAATTACAGTAAAGAAAGAAAAACACCATTGGTACCTACTTTATGTATACAATATCATAAACGTTGTTGTCTGGTTTTTATATTGTTGACACACCAAAATCCATCCAGTCTTGGTATGTTGTGGGTATTTTTTAATACGTCGCTATGACCAGTTAAAAAATCCCTTGACGCTAACAAATTTATTTGTCAAAAACGTGTCACATTGCTGAAAATTTTAAAAATGAATATTGAAAAAGCCACCAAAGAGGTTATAAGTCAGCTGTTATATATCGGCATCTATATGAGAAACAATATACAGACTTTGCAAAATGGTGTGAAGAACGAAGCGTGAATAGTTTCACAGAAGAAAAGGTGCTATTGGCATATTTTTCATGTATTCCATGATAAAAGCCACGATGATTCTAGAGACCAATGTCGATATTAGCAAATACAGTAAACTTACCGCATTTGTAAAAAGAAAAAATGATGACACAACAAACCACAAGTACCGCTCCTTTGTGGTTAAAAGATCCACTTAAAACTCTACAGATGTGGTGGAATTGGTGAAAAAATATATTGCTCTAAGACCACCTACACAGCATACGAAATTTTTTGTCGGGTACAGAAACGGACAATGCACATGACAGCCTGTCGGTAAAAACACATTTGGACAACTGCCAACAAAATTGCCGAATATCTGAAACTACCAAATGCAAAGGCACTGCCTTAAAAGAACGTCGGCGTCTTTACTTCCAGATTCGGAAACAAACCTGGATCAACTTGTGGTTGGAAAAGTAGTATCGTTGCCGAGGGCTGTTTCGAAAATTCCCTAAACCAGAAGAAAAACATGCCAGGCCAAATTTTTGTCGCCACTTCCTCAGAAGTTTCCGTTGGCTCCAGTTCCGTTGTACAAAACACAATTACATCTTCCACGGCGACATTTCCCACAGAATACGTTAATTAAAAATATTGCAAACTTCAATTTTCATACTATAAATTCATTTTACATTTTTAATTGTTATTCTATGGTTATTTTCAAAAGCATGCTCGGCAATACTTGATTTTTCTGTTCTACCATACAGCTATGTGTTCACTGTGCTGTGACACGAGGGATACGTACTTTTGTGCCTCAAATCTGAGATTTTTAAACAGTCTCAGGAAAGCGTACAACATGATGCTCCAGTCTTATTACTCCTTATACAGGAAAACCTACAGGATCGTCATTCGCAATGCTAAAAGACTTTATTATTCTAAACGTTTTTCTGATTCTAAAAATAAACAAAGCGAATCATGGACTATTGTCAATGAAATTACTAATAGAGCAAGGAAATCTTCACAAATAAATATTGACTCCAACTCTCTAAACGATTATTACTGCTCGAACGGCAATAGTATAACTAAAGACCCTCATCCAGTCACAGACCCACTACTATATGTACCTCACAGACCCACTAATATGTGTACCTGGTGTGAATGTGACCGATGCACTAAATGTTTTTACTGCACACGTTATTAATTTATCTTTCATGTATGGTTCCTTTCCATATTGCTTTAAATTGGCTAAAGTAATACCTCTTTACAAGGACGGTGATCAGATGACTCCCTCAAACAATAGGCCGATTTCTTTGCTGCCTACTCTCTCAAAGCTCGTCTAAAGCCTAGTGAAGGATCGTCTCTTATCATTCCTAAATAATCATAACATTCTTACTGAAAATCAGTATGGGTTTCGATCTGATAGGATATGAGCACATCTGATGCATTGTTCGACTTTCTGTTAGGAGTTTTCCAGGGTATAAATGGGGAATGGCGACCGCTGCAGTATTTTGTGACCTGTCAAAAGCCTTTGACTGTGTGAGTCTTGAAGTGCTGCTGCGGAAACTCTTTGCTTATGGGATTCGGGGAGAGGCACTTCGGTGATTCGAGAGTTATCTGTGTAACCAAGAGCAGTCTGCCCACGTAGATGGTGTGCCCCAGGCTTCTGTATTGGGGCCAATCCTTTTTAAAATATATGTGAATGATTTGACTATGCTTGAAATTGCAGGGCGCTTTAGGCTATTTGCAGATGACACGACCATACTGTGGCGCGACAAGGATCCGGGGCAGCTACTGCGGGATATTGAGTTAGACCTCGGAAGGTTAAGCGGTGGTGTGGCGCTAATCGTCTCTGCTTGAACATGTCTAGACCTAACCTCATCGGCTTCAACTGTCCTATTAATGGCCTTATGTTTGATGACAACACCATCCAGGCTGTGAACTCTTCTAAGTTTCTAGGTCTGTGTATTGACCAATTTCTGTTCCGGCTACCTTTCGGGAGCTTGGTGGAGAAGTTGCGCATGACGTTTATTACACCCTTGTTGAGTCACATCTCAGATATGCCTTGCCATTTTGAGGAACTTGCTCCCGATCCCCTGTAAACCCCTTTTTAGAAAGCACTCTATTCTAACCCTCCCATCTCTATTTATTTTGAAAATGGCTTGCCTAAGTCATAAGCATAAGTATCAATTTCCCAATCCCCAGCCAGTATATCGTACACGTCAAATTAACAATGTTCCCTTGCCCATTCCACATTCCAGCCTTGTCAGGAATTCCGTGATTTACAGTGGCAACAAGATATACAATCACATTGATCTGCTGCTTACAAATATTCAAGACTTAAAAGCCTTTCGCTAAACTTTGAAATGCTCTTTATTGGAGAGAGCCTTCTATTCTATTGGCGAATTTTTCGAGCAGAACTAAAAAGTTCATTATATTATATTTTTAAGTTATGACGTGTGTTTTTCAATTATTAATGAGTTATCAAATTTTATTGAGATAAATGGTCGCAATAAGCCATCACAATTTTGACTGTGCTGATGTTGGTACTGTGATAATATATATTACAGAAGTAATATTTGCCACTTATTATGTTTTAACTCCCTTCCCTTATGTTTTTCTGGTAAGTATTTTCCTTTTTTGATTTTATTTCATTTTGTTCTAGATTTTGTATACATTTTATAAACCTTTGTCAATGGGAAATGTTACGTGTAATATTTGTTGGGCAATAAAGCACTTTACTACTTACTACTACTGTCCGGTTAGAGTCCATGCATTCAACCAGTGGCGGCTCGTGACAGTTTAGTGAGGTAGGGCCAGATCTTGACCTAATATTATCATTTCAAATGTTAAAAAGTTTTAAAGCTAGGGGAATTAAAAACTTACCAAAACTGTGTGGATATATCAATATTTCAGGTCACGACCAAAATACAATTTTTCCAATCAATCTTTAATATGATCTTTAAGGGTTTTGTCTAATTCTGAGCTTAAATTTATTAATTCCCGAAATAAGCCTTTATTTTGTGAGGTCTCATTTTCATCATGGCCTCTGAGGTCTAACTCAAGTGCACCACAAAAACGAACGCAGTTTATAATTTGATTTAACACATATCTATTTTTATCAACTTGCCTGTTTTGTTCAATTAGTTGGTTACGATATACAGAGTTTAACTGAGTTTTAATATTAATTTTACCAAGCATAGAAAAATTCAAAATATTGCTCATGTGTACCTTTGATTTTTCCCAGACATGGAAATATCATCTGTTCCTTTTTGAGACCAAGTTTCCTCTCCTCCGAATAAAACACACACAAACAAAATAGTCGCATAGATTCATAACACCCCCACACCCAAATATTTTTTGCATAAATATTTCTTTATTCGCGAACGCACTTTTTGTCCACCTTGAGTTTTTTCAATGTTTAAATTGGGCAACGGTCGTCCTAACTCCTTAATTTCAAATTATTGTTCCAAAGTTAAACTGGAAAATGGATTATTTAAAATTTAAAAACTAATTTTATTCATTATTTTTAATAGATAAAAAAAGAGTCCGATTTGTCCGATAAAACACCAAAAAGTCCGAAAGCGCTAGCCAACGACTGTAAAAACAAATTAATACTGTTACGGCTAGCCTAACAACCATCCCAACGTTTTTGTGCTACCCTATAGAACTAGCCGCCGTGCCGCTCGCTTCTTTGTCTGTATGACTCATCGTCCGGCCGGACGCGAAGTTTCAGGATCGCTGGAATTATCTCGATGGCCTCGTCGAGATCATATAGAGTGGCCTAGGAATACTTCCCGAATATTCGCGATAGATTTAAGATTATATATAAGCAGACCTAAGGCGAATGTTAGTCAGTCAGTCGGTTGGTTAGTTCAGTTCAGTTAATCATTGAGTGTTGAATAGATATTAGTTGTAAAGTTATAAGAGTAGTTTAGAGTGTTAAATTGTATACAGTGGTAGTGAATAAAGAGAGGATCAGTTGAAAATAGCAAAGTTGTAATTCTGTTAGGAACCCACGGGAAAAACGTAACAATACTTTATCGTACCGATATCGATAATAGCCATAAACCCATAATAACCCCAAGAATGATAAACTATTCTTAAAGTTCTTGTAATAACCAGTCAACCCGTAACGTAAGTAATGCCACAGTTTTGCCAGTCAAAACAATAACACGTGCGTTTTGTTATGAAAGATTCTTATTGGTTGTGAGCCTGGCCCAAAATTATTTAATTTGCTGTGGCTTTACCACATTATTTTCAAGGCCATTTCCTATCGTTATTCGATGTAAGCGCATAAATACTGGGCCTGGCGCGACAACTACGTGTCTGATTTCGATTGCTCTGATTGAGCATAATCGAATATTTTGGGTATTGCGGCTTGCGACCGGCTGCGTTCCATTTTTATTTTTTGTTTGCTCTAAATGTTATATCCAAAAATATATACAAATTTTTTGTTGCCACTGAAAATAAGTGATCAGTTTATCAGTTTTAAATTTGAATTGGTAGGGCCATGGCACTGTGGCTCTACCCTAAGAACCGCCACTGCATTCAACTCATAAATTCCACTTTTTTCCAATGTTTCAATTTTGTCCTTTGGATCGCCCAATAGTTTCATAACATTAAGTTGAGTTTGGGTTAGTTTAAAACTTTTTGGAGTCCTCTAATATACTGAGGACTATATGATATATGGTATAACAATTCAAACCAAGTTTAATCATTTGTGGAGTCAAAGGCAATCAATTCCAAGGTAAATATTGAGACCGGGACATATTTTGTACTTTCATCCTGATTAAGGAAAGAAGTGGAATCACGAATGTTCTTTTTAAACCCATGCCCATTGATTAGTCCATCTATTAAGTTAGTATTGAAAACATTAACTTTCGTTATATCCTTAATTGTCCCTTTTTCATTATTAAATATTTTTTTTTACTGAGAGCTAATTAACCATACGGTTTACAAAGAAAAAAAAACTGCCCAATTTGTGTTGGTCGCAGTCAGTGGAAGGAGTCGTTATCGTTATATGTATATCAGTAAGTGGCAGTATTTATTATAAACATATCAAATTCTGTGTGTTATGATACTAAAATATCCAAGAATGGAAGTTGACCATTGTTCTCTAATTTTGTTACAAAATCCTCGATATTAGCAGTTTTTTTGTCGAAAATCGCGAACATGTCATACACATACCTGTATCAAACATACCCTTGGAAAATAGTCGCACTCCTGACTGATTTCGTTTTCAGATTTACTCCCGAAAATATTAGTTAAGAACGGCGATAAACAGTTGACCATTGCCGTGCCTTCAAGTTGTTGGTAATAGTTATTTTTATAGTGAAAATAATTTTGACACCGAACATTTTGATTCATGCGAAGTTTGGTTAAAGTTAAATATTCTTGTGTGATTTCGTTATCAAAATTGTTTATTTCAAGTAGTTCACCAAGGTATGGCAAGGTCTGTGGGGTCGCTACACTAGAGAACAATGAGCTAACATCAAACGATATTTAAAATTTCACTTCCCTTAAGGTTCGCACCTTTACTTTTGTTAATCAAATCTAAGGAATTTAGTACTTCTGAAGTATGTTGTTTTATAGGTAAATTTTCAAAGTGGTTTGCTAGCCACTTGTATATACTGTAAGTATTGCGTTCCCAGGTTTGTGCATTTTGAAAAGACACTATAATTTCGGCATTGTAGGATTGCTTACAGATAATTTGTATTTAATTTGATCAGAAATAAGGTTCCTACATTTCTTCAAAGTATTGTTAATTTGCGTTACCAGCTCAGCTAATGGATTTCTTCAGATTTTGTTATAAGGATCGGATTAGATTATATTATCAATTCTTTAAAATTATCCAATATTACAACCTTATTAAATTTGTCCGCTTTCAGATAGAAAACATCTTTCTCCTCTAATCTCTTGATTAGACTTTTTCCTGTTCCAGGTCAAGAGTTTTTATTATTATTAATTACGTTTTCTCAGGTCTGATTCCTGCATTCTTCTCTAACTAATCCTTTAGTAGAGTCGGGATTATGTTGAATAGAGCTTTCTATATTACATACAATAACAAGTAAAATAGGGTTAGGTAGATTGTAAGTTTAGTTTTAATCACCTCCTGATGATGCTAACATGGTTAGCGAAATGCACGTCGAGGGCAAAAATTCTATTTTGGCATTGTGGTAGTGCATTTTGCTCAAGGTTCCAAACGCCGACTTAATTCTCTTTTTAGTTTACGATTTTGTAAGATGGTATGTATCCATAATGGCATCTCTTTTTTCTTTGCGGCCTCATAGATACTAATTGTCTTTAAGAAGCATTTCGAAAATGGTAGGGTCGTTCACGGTCCATGACATGTCGCTATATGTGTGATTATGTGATAATGTGAATCAGTGAATCGATCATCGATTCACAACACGATATCGATTTCAGTAACCCACGTCGGCGTCGTGACTTGGGTTATAATTAATTCAAAATTGACATTTTTTGAAACTGCCTGTTTCTATTTTTGTTGTTTTTCTGTTTAAGGTTTGAGTTTGTTTACTTTGCGCTTCGATACTGTTTGAGCTTATGATAATTTATTGTAAGTGAAAATTAAAAAGTAGCCAGAAATTTGCCTCAAAATAGTTAAATATTTACCAAGCTTGTTGGGGTGGTTCTAAACTATGTAGGAGAAATATTTCACTGTAGGTGTATGTCTGGAAGAAACAAACATGCTTCCAAATGGTAAATAAAATTAAGTCTGGGCATAGTCTTGTAAATATTTAATTTATTACATAGAATATTGCCTTCTGGGCTCTTCTTAACAAAAAGGGGAGGATGTGTTCTTGAAAAATAAGACATTCATATAGATAGCTCTTGAATTGCTTATTAAGAGGACATACTACCGGTCTTTTCTTATAAAACTCGTTATAAAATTATATTACGTTTTATTCCAAACGAAAAAAGTTAGAATCACGAAATTTGGTGTGCGGCTTATACATTCGATTGACTAGAACATGTTATTATTTTTTTTATAACACATTTTGAACCAGTTCATTGGTAATATTTGACAGAATTGTGCTGGTGGGCGATTATTATGTGCATATTTCGAAACGCAGAACGCCAGGTGGCGGGTATTTTAAATAAATGGTCAAACCTTTTATTCACTTTATTTCTGCACGTTGCAGGGTTGTTGCCATAGTGTCCTCCTCAGTCCATGAAGGCAAGCATTTAAAGAAATTCGATCTTGGGCATGCCTTGGGCATGGACAATAACAATGCCTTGGGTTAATTTTTGACGGTTATGACACCGGAGCGAGCAAACCAATCGGAGGGAAATTCAATGCATGGCATTTTAATATTTGAAGTTTATTTAGATCTATGAATTATTTCTAAGCTTATCTAATTTATTTATTTTGGAACTTTGACTTGGTTTATGAAAAGCTTGAATTTTATACTTCTAACCTTATTTCCAAGAAAAAGCAAACTAGGTAACAAAATAAGGAAATAATATAAGCAAAGTGAAAAACAGGGAAATGAAATACATTAACCCATCATCTTATGGTTACTAAGATTGTAATAAAGTAATTTTACTAACCGGAAAAAGGTAACACGAACACAAATATATTATTCACATAAACACAAAACGACTGTGGGTCTTTGGCCCAGGTTTCAAAGTTGTTGTAAGTGTTTTTGTATAAATTTTTCGATTTTTCTGGCATTAACCTGGCGAGCCCAGCTTCAGCGCCTTGTTTAATGTTCAAAGACTCGTCATTGTCATGCACTCATTTTTTGGCGATTTTTTCGCAAAACTTTATAGGAAATACAGCGACGAGCAACATTTTAACTTGACAGAATCTTGACATTAAACAATGCATAAACAATGCCTTAGAAACAGATTGCCTACCCAATTTTCAAAATGTTTAAAAACACAAATAAAAGTAAAAATATCAAATTCACCGCTTTCACAAAGAATCTTGCATAACATTTATGAAATTCGTTGGAAAATCGATGGGTTTTAAGCACGGGATGCAAAATTGTCTGCTCCTTTCGCAACTTGTTATATAAATAGCTATTTTTATGATAAAACGTCAGTAGAAAAAATGGTGTATATAATATGTGTATCGTGGTTACATATGTTTTAGGCACTTGACAATTTTCACGTCACGTGCCTAAAATACACTAATTTCGTATTTATCATATAAATAGCTATTAGGTGGCACTGATAATGGTAACGCGTGGTTGCTGTGCTAATGAAATCTACACTCAGCTTTCTTAGTAGAGATGCCAAATACCAAACCGAAAATTACTAGCAAATTTACAATCACGGATAGTATTTACCAAATTTGCAAAAAGTACATCAGCCTTCATTCACCTTCTGTCACAGTCACATATACCATTTTTTTAACTATCAAAATGGCAAATGAATCTTACAAAGAATTGGTATCAACAAGCTTACAAAAATGGAAAGACAGATAGAAAAATATCTGCAATTACCCAAACCAGAAAAATATTTCAGTCATATTTTTCGTGATTTTCTGCGTCTATACTTATAGGCGCAGACGAGGATATAACTGCATTAAAGACACACGGTGAAAGAATCCCACGACAGTAGCAGAAGACCGCACTGATAACTCTATTAAAAATAAAATGGAAACGGCTAAAAAAATTAGACTCGACACGACAGAATCCTTTTTGTAGTATTTATCAGACATATAAACATAATGAAACCATATCTACATGTATCCAAAACATGAATGTAGATTTAAATTCAATTCCTGCATTTAACTTGGCACACTGTGTGAATACAAACATTACTTTGAATATTAATAAATAAAATTATTATTTTTTGAATTACCAAGTTATAGAGAAATTCAATATTTTATTTCAATGTTACTCATTCAAAATTACTCATTTAAAAATAAAAATTTGAGGTAGTTTTAACCAACATTATTTGATAGTCGTGGATAAAATTTAGAATTCTACTCGCATATAATGGCTGCTATTCATCCGCTTGAATAACAGCCACCATTATATGCCTGTTGAATAATATAGTCTTTTCACTACAACATAATTATCTAAAATAATTATTTTTGTAATTATAAAATTACTTAGCTATTAATTATTTCAAACCAGTTACCTTTGCTTGGAAATCTGGTAACATTATATTACCTCTCTCGAAGACCCTATATTCCTCAAAAATAAAGTCGGTAAAATGTATGTATGTATATATTCTATTATATCAACTGAATGTTGTTAATCAATGGATATGTAGCCTCGTCGTAGCATAGACAGAAAGCCTTGTAATGGAGACTATTATTGTATTAGTCATCAGTCATCACTTAGATTATAAATATTTTAAATTTTAATAAAATATTATATTTTTGAACGGACAATCAAAGTGTAAAGCAATACGGTGCTTTAAAATCACCGTGAGTATAAAAAAATAACTTAATTTAACACCTATGCCACGGTTCATTCAAAATGGTAATCAATTCAAGTATAGAATTTTAAATAGAATAGAATTGCATTATTTATTCGCAAAATCTCAGATATATACCATTTCATTGGTCACTTAGGTTTTTCGTAAAAAAGAAAAACAGCGAATTTTATTGACATAAAAATTACATTACTAATGGGCAAAATAACTATAATAAAAAAGCGGTTTATTAAATTATATATGTATATTACTTTTCCCCAAAGCCGTAAACCAGAGTAAGTAATAAGTATTCTAAATGGATTGTAGGCTTATTTTGTATGCAAACTATGTGAATGTAAATAAAATAAAAAAGTGTATTGTTGATAAATTTAATAGTTTTATGATTTTTGTTTGGTTTGGAAATACATAGTCTATACAGGGTGTTTCGGGAGGTAAGGGAAATATTTTAAGGGCTTGTTATGGAAGCCAAAATAAGCAAAAAAGCGTATATGATCACGTACATCAGCGACATGCGTCCTTTCCGAGTTACAAGGTGGCAAAAAATTATAAAAAAATCCGTTTTCCCTAAATATTTTGAAAATAATATAAGATAGTACATTGAGCTTTGGTGTTATCTAAACTAATATAAAAAGACGTCTTTTTGACTAAACTGTTTATTTGAAATTCGTCAGGGGCGTACGTGACACCCAAAAATTTATTATTTTTAACGAAAAAAAATATTTACGCTTCTGTTTTCCATCAAAATTTATGTTCATTTAATTGTTTTGTATATTCTAAAGAAAAAAAGGTCCGTTGCATTTTTCTGGTAAAACAGATCGTTTTCCACTAATAAGCAAAATATCGTTTCTCTGCATTTGCAATAAATTAATAACATTAATTATGGTCTAGTGCATTTTTTATTGAAAATAAATTTTAAATAGGACAATTTACTGAACACTACATACTACAATATGAAAATTAACACTTTAATGGATATTCTCAAAAATGCCTCCAACCCTTTCGATACATCTGGTAGCTCGTGTAACGCGTTGAACTGAACGACGATTATGCCTTATAATAGCTGCAACATTGCTAATCCGATCAAGTACCGCCTCTCTTGTATCCACTCTTGTTTCAAAAACCAATGCTTTCATTCAACCCCAGAGACAATAATCTAGAGGATTAAGGGCTGGTGACCTTGGTGGCCAGTTTTTAGGGCCGCCCTTGCCAATCCAACGATTGGGAAAAGAAGTATTTAAATAATTCGGTACTTGGAGACTAATATGCGGAGGGGCACCATCATGCTGGAAGTACATTCGTTGCCTAATATCTAAGGGAATATCATCCAAATTCTAATAAAGTTATCTTGCCAAAATTGTAGATATACATCACCAGTAAGGTGTCCATCCAACACAAAAGAAACAAACAGTCGATCGCGTAACATACCACACCATACATTTATACTAAATCGATGCTAAAAAGTTCGTTCAAATGTGGCGTGAGGATTTTCTACTGACCAACGATGATAATTGTGAAAATTATTAAATCCGTCACGTGTAAACTGAGCCTCATCAGTAAATAAAATGTATTTATGTAATCTCTGGTTTTGACGTATCCATGCGCAGAATTGTAATCTTTTGGCATAATCGTCCGTCGTGAAGATGTTGGACTGGTTGTAGATGAAATGGTTTTAAACTATTTATTTTAAGTGTTCCCCAAACGGCTTTCTATGAAGGTACTTCAAGTTAACTTGAGTTTTCTGCAATAATATCAAGAATTGCTTCTTCAGATTTTACATCGAGGACCAACTCTTTCTGCGACAATTTTAACTCTTGGAAGCATCCCAGTTTCTTCAGCGTTTAAAAACGTGTGTTGAAAAACTTTTCTGTTTGGGACTAACCGATTTAGATATCGACGCTGATATTCATCTACTGCTCAAGTGGCGCTACCATTGCAATAGCCATAAATAAATATCACGTCAGCGTATTCCCTGCGTTTAAACGTAATGATGAAGCATTGTAAATACAAATGTTGAAGTTTAACTACCACTAACTACTAATTAGTTTAGGACTTAATTTTAACCTGTTTCAGACCTTGCATTTTATTGCAAAATTAAGTATTGATACATATTTAAAAATATAAGAATTATTGTCAATTCCACCATTATAACTGTATTAACAATTGTGTTGTAATGTGCACTTAAAAAAATATTTCAGTGATTTGAGATGTCATCATTTTTTTTACAGATGGTCGGAATGCGGCTTTATTTTGGGCATTACATGGCTATCTTGTACCCATCAATAAAGTTGTGAAAAAAGATATGGCGATCGGCAAAAAACCATAACCAAGTTCAGAATAAACGACTCCCAGGAATCAATTCTCTTTCTTGGAAAAATTCAGCAAGAAATTGAGGATATAATCAATCATCTTAAGAAAACAAACGTTTCAATTCAATCTACTGTATTGAAAAACATATATTTTGAAGATATATGTGCAATATTCCACGACATTAGATTTAAATTCAGTAATGTTTTAAGAGCCTTAGATATTTGCTTTAAAATTATCTATGTATGTCATCTCGAATTTCCAGCGGAATCACTATATTTTATTCGTTTATTGAAATTTATTTATTTTTATAATTTAAGCCAGCTAATAATACTAACAGCAAAGCAGGTACATATTTTGTGCGAGTATTTATCTTCAGATCTGTCCACAGAATAAAAAATATTAAGTATCGAAAACTATACTTTTATTAGATCAAACTTTTCCAAAATCTTACCGGTGTTTTTGAAACAATATACCATTAAAGTCAACTTATTTGTGAACGTCCTGTACAACCAAATAGGTCATGAAATTATTTCATTGAATTAACACTGTTCATTAATATGAGGATTTCTTACAATAAATAATTAATGATTTTTGTTTAATTTAATGAAGACAGTACATTAATATAAGGAATTATTACATTAAATTGATAAAAAAAAAGATGAATTAAATGAATTCTGTACATTAGTATTACGATTAAGTTAATGAAAAATGTTATTAGTTGGACATTAAATTAGTGAAATCTGTTTATTGAAACAATGACTGCGTTCATAACAACAATGAACCTGCACTTATTAAATTATTGATAAACTTCATTTTATCAATGAAATGATATTTATTACACTAGTTAGACCATTTACATTGCATCGATAAAAACTTATTCTTCAAATTCATGATGTATACTGTTCATCGATCTAATGATCTTAAGGATCATAAAGATGAATTACTTTTCCATGTAGTGATAAACTCGTTCTTCGGCTCAAAATATAATGACATAATTTATAGATATAATGATTTTCTTCATTTTATTCGTGTTCACTTTTGGTTCAGTGTAGTATACTATATAACAAGTGTTGAACGTACTAGTTTTCAAACAAGGAGGGTATTTATAGGAAATCCTTCGAAGTTAAACACGTACTTTTAAACGAGTAATGTACATTACTTTTCCTACAACCATCTATTGAAATGACACAAAAAGCACTCTTTAGTATCTCAAGAAAACGATTAACGTCACACGTGTCTTGAAATCCACTTTTCAATATGTGTGTTGAAAAATCCTCTTGGCGTCCTCTAAAATGTCAAATTTTCAACACCCGTGTGACATACTGAGCTTTCTAACCACATTAGCTGGGCTTTGTTCGCATTTTCATAACTGCTCGTGGGGAAAAACAATAACCCAATTTTTTTATTAAGAATATAAAAAAATGTCTGCTACCGTTCAGCGACTATTTTGCCAGTATGCCGATGAACGAAGCTCTATCTATCTAGACACGTCTTAACTTTA
Source organism: Pissodes strobi (assembly GCA_016904865.1). Lineage (NCBI taxonomy): Eukaryota > Metazoa > Arthropoda > Insecta > Coleoptera > Curculionidae > Pissodes > Pissodes strobi. Next base: position 75,578 of record MU183707.1, on the reverse strand, counting down.
GATCAAACACCTTTAACATACGTGATATTTCAGCACCCACGGACCCATGTGGTATTTGGCATCTGAGGGTAGGGTTGTGTGGCTGACAAGCTATTTGTTATAATAACCTACTTTGTGGCATAAAGGCTTTTGTCTATTATGCAGATCAAACAAGGAAGTGCTTTGCAGTCGCATGTAATACGTCTAGTTGTGGGTAGAAATAGGAGTCACTTTTGAATAGAGAAATAAAAATAAATGAACAGCTAACATCATATGAAGATGATTATAAACTTAAATCAGTAATCTCAATGGCCGTTTTTTTTAAATTTAACTACGGTTCACAAGGTTTAACATATAATATTATATCGGTAAATTTGTAAAATAAATTAGCTTGGCAAACTGTTGTATTTAATTAGCTGGTAGTGGCTGTACGGTCATCTTTAACCCCGTCGACGCCCAAGGACGGACCTTCCAAACTACTTATATAATAAATATGTTGCTAGTGTTTACGGCGCAAAAATGTACTTCCATCCAGTTCAGTTTAATCTAGAATATGTAGAAAACAAGACTGAATTTGATTGGTATTGGTTCGAGTGCATCTGAGCATAATCTCGATCGTAAACGGGTATGTACCTGATCCTCAGTTTTTCGCGGATTAAGGTTCATCTAATCAGTTGAAGCATATGTCTTTTGCAATATACATATAATTACTTTACACACTTTAAAACAGTAAATTAAAATAAAACATACTTTTTCTACTCGCGTGCGCAAAGTACCTACTTTGCGCACTCATTTGCATGCGAAAAGTTCAACTTTGCGCACGGAAACTCTTTGCGCACTCATTTTGTTTCGCATAATTGTCGTTTTTATACTCGATTTTTCAATAATATTTGATATAAAATATTATTTTAGCTGAGTATCTTTATTTTTATTTTATCATTTTCCAACGTCGAATAGACAACAGTGATGCCACCATGCGTATAATAACATGGTGTTTGTCAATTTAAACTTTTGTTTGTTGTTCCTGTAGCAACTAAGTACAAACATTTTCTAACGTCAGAGAAGTGTCCACGAAAGATCTAATCAGAGAATTGCAAAAAATAAGTTTTTCAGAATGGAAGAATAAATGTCACATGATATTTTAGAAGCCGCAAATTTGGCAAACTTAGAGCTCCTGCCGGCGAAATCAAAAGAAAAATATGAGAAACAGTATTATTCATTTGAAAAATGGTGTAAGAAAAATTAAACAAGGAATTAAGTCCAAATACTTTATGGTCGAAGTATTCCATGCTGAAAAGTGTTTTGGAGATTAAGAAAAATGTAGATATAGGCAAGTTTTATAAACTAGCGTCATTCATTAAAAAACAAAATGTAGGCCTTCAGCAAAAAAAATCAAAGATTTTTTTAAAAGCAGAAATACCCACGTTTATAAATGAAGCATCAGATGATACATATCTTTTAATAAAAGTTGCCACTATTTTCGGACTCGCTGGCGCCTGCAGACAAGAATAACTCGCAAAAATTATGACAACTGACATTGAAGACAAAGGCAACTTAGTTGTGGTAAAAATTCAAGACCCGAAAAACTATACTTCACGTTCTTTCGTCATATCTGAAGAAATCAACGATGGAAAATATTTGCTGTTCTATCGGAAGTATACAGCATTACGCCCGCCGACACAACATCAACGCTTTTTTGTAAATTACAAGAGAGGAAAATGCACAAAACAATGAGTTGGGATCAATACCATTGGAAAGATGCCTTCTGTGATTGCTGCTTTTTTGAAGTTGCCGAATCCGGAACTTTACACCGACCATAGTTTCCGACGATCTTCCGCAACGTTACTTGCAAATTCTGGAGAGGGACTCACAGATATAAAACGGTTGGGCGGCTGGAAATCGACAACGGTAGCAGAGGGATACATTGAAGAATCAACGAACTACAAGAAAGGGTTAAGTAACAAAATTTTAAACTGCAGTCACAAGAAACCTGACGAAATGCCCAATTCATCAATTGAAATGCAAACTTATTCCATCTCAACAGCAAGCAGCGAACCATCTTCATCACCGTTCCCAACAAATCAGTTACAATTGGCCATAAACCTTCAACATGCAACTAGCTGTACTTTTAACACTAGTATTGTTAATAATAATAAATAATATTTTTTCTGTATTTGAAATAAAAAACTTTTCATTACTTATTTTAGATTTCTACTTTTCTAAGGTACTCGTAGAAAAAGCATTGTTCCTAACACTTGCACAAAGTGTCTTTCCCGCATTTGAAGCATATCCAAACTCCGCTTCGAGTCGTTCGTCTAACTGCTTTAGCGTGCGGGAAAGTATCACTTTGCGCACTTATTAGGAAAATAACTATTACGTACGAAACTTAAATCATAAGTGCTGCATAGGCATCTTCAAATATATCATATATAGTTAAATCTGTACTATCTCTTATACTTTCACACACGTTAATATTTTTATGTGAAGAAGCATGATGATGAAAATTAATTCTAGAAATTCTCAGACTTATCTTTGAACTTATATGAATTGTAGACATTATTTTCAAAATATTGTTCTAAGGAAAATACTCTAAGGTATAAAATAATGAAAAACGTTATTCAATAATTTTTTTTCATTTCATAAAACGAGAAAAAATTATTGCAGATAAATCAGAAACAGACAAAATATTTATTTGGCCATACCAAAAAGTTCACAGCACGTTTCTTGTTCTCGTCACTGCTTCTACACCTACTTCAAAATATAAGACTCTTAGTTCTAATATTAAATTCGTTAAATAAGTTGCTTCAACATTTACTTGGTGGACATCCATTATTAATTATTATGGAAAGAAATATAAATATATTAAACCATAACTAAATTAACTAAATCAATCTGGTCATTGAGTAAAAACCTAATTTTTTAACTTAATTTATTTATTAAATTCTGATAAGTTCGGTTGCTTCGATATGTGGGGGAGGGGAGAAATTGCAAATACTGATTAGGAAATTAAATACATTCTTTCATTGGTGTTCTATTTTAATAGAATGATGTTTATTTGTCCTGTTACTCAAAATTCTACGTCTCTAAATCCTAGATTATAAACTGTTTCTTACATTTTGTTTCAAAAAATTTCCAAATGCCTAAATTTCTAGATTTGCCGTACAAATCAAAAGCATAAAATTTAAGACGGTTCTTTAAAATATCGATGGTTTACTACAACACAGTTTTGTCTACAATATCGAAACAGAGTTTTAATCATCTCCTGCTGGTGCTAACATGGTTAGCGAAACGCGTATCCAGTGCAAAATGTATCTTTCGGTATTGTGGATAAAACTGTGTTGTAGTGCATTTTGCCGAAGTTTCCAAACCCCAACTTAATATCGATGAACTGAGTATATTAAATTTAAAATGTATCCATTATTATTGCAATTTATTTGGCCGGAGGTTTACGCCTTATTGGATGGCATGAAGCCATATGTGTTGTTATATCAGTGTATATTAGCTTATATTACCTTCTTGTTCTGCATTAAAATTTATAGTATGTAATCATGAAAAATAATTGACTTTATGGTTCTGGTTTACTGGTGTAAAGCAAACGATATCGTCAACATACATCATTATAATAACACACAAAATGTATCAACATTTCTGCTAATAGAGGACTATTATTATCGAAGAGAATATTGACTGATTGATTAAACCTGCTTGAATCTTTACGAAATAAATAAGCCTAAATTTCCTATTTTCTGTGCAATTACTAAATCGATTTGATTAATTGTACATCGTTTAATATATTTTCTTGACCTAAATATCTACCAAACAAAATTAAAACTTTTTAATACAATAGTGTTAGAGAGAGTACCAGATACTGAAGTTACGGTGCTGAGATTAAGTTCAAAGTAATGACCGTAAAAGTTAATTATGCGTTGTTCATTACGTAGCAGTTATTATTTAATATCAGAGCCACGGTATAAATAAATTTGTACTCTATTAGAGCATTAGATATGTTTGTGTCTTACTAGTAAAAATTATTGATTTTTATCTTCGAGTGCAAAAAATTATATTGTTTTACATTAGCTGTACTTTAAAAAATATGTCACAAATAAACTAATGGGCTTCGAATTTTTATAATCATATGTTTGTTTTAACCATTGTGTTGTCTCGCCGATATAATATCCCTGACACTTCAAATATTACATCTTGTATATTACGTTATTGTTATATAGTAAAGGAGTCCTTTGCTTAACTTTTGAGAATAAATTAAAATTACTCAAGTTGTTATATTTTGCTATTTTTATGTCTGAAAAATCTTTGAAGATAGAAACTATCGAGTGTGTCAAACCATCCACAAACAGTATCTTTTTGTATTTTATTTGTTGGTTTTAATCTTCCGTAGGGCCATCATAAAAGTTGGAATTAAATATATTTTTTTTAAATATGTTTAGGGTACCATTATTCAGAAAGATGTGAAAGAGCTTTTTCAGATTGGTCTGTAATAGACTTTCATGGTAAATATGGGTAACTCTATTTTACATGGCAATTATCGTATTGTACTTTTGATTTGTCGGGTGGTTAGAGAAAAAATTGAGATATCTGCTTGAGGCGGTTGGTTTTTGATACCAATCCAGTATGAGTTTATTCTCTTTTGTTCTTATGAGTTTGATATCTAAAAACGGCACACTACAGTTACTTTCAAGTTCAATTGTGAATTTTAGATGAAATGAATTAAATGCATTTAAGGTTAACTGAGTGCAGTCGGCCGGTACAGACCAGACTATATCATCAACATACTTATAAATGAAAGGAAACTCAAACGGTAACATTGGAATTACTTTATCGAGGTGGTGATCTAGGATTACAGTGGCTAAAATGGGACCTATAGGAGAACCCATTATAGCTTCAAATAATTGACGGAAAAAATTTTCATTGAAGCCGAAATATATATTATTAAAGATAAAGTTGATCAACTTTAAAAAATTGTTGTTGTTGATAAAGAAGTATGCGGTTCAATTTGATCCCATTTTAATTCTAAAATCTCTGAAACTAAGTCAATTGGTATATTCGTAAACAAGGAAACAACATCCAATGACATTAAAACATATCTATTTGGCAATACAAAATTCTCCAATGCATTCACAAATGAGAAAGTGTCCTTAAAGTTGTAATCTGTGTTATCTCCCAAAGCTGTTTTTAAAATATTCACCAAAAACTTTGAAATATTATATTTGGTAGAATTAACTGAGCTAATAATTGGGCGCATGGGAACCCTCGGTTTATGTATTTTTGGTAGAAAATACGGTTTTGGAAAAGTAGAATTATATATCATTAGGTGTTTTGCGTCATTCTCGTTTATTTCCTTCTTTACACTTAAACTTTTTATCAACTTATTATATGTCGTTTGTATGTTTGTGTTCGCGCGGGTCGCGTTGTATTTCTTCGTATGTAGATGCATCCCTCAACAATGCTTCAGTTTTGTTGATAAATTGACGAAATATTGAGTATGAATAGCAATTGAGTTTTATTGTCACAGATCGCCAACCTGCAACTAAGGACTCTCTAAATTATTACGGTCGATAGTAGGTACATAACTATTTTCATACATGATGGGTTTTTATCAAGACATAAGCCAAGCTTATGGAATGCATGCTACGGTTTTAATCTTTATTCCTCAATATTTCAGCTAAAAGTGACAATGGAAGGTCGTCATCGTTATCCCAGCTTTCTAGATTATCTGTTGTATTTTCAGAGTTATTAGAGTCTGTAATTCCAGTTTTGATGAAACAATTTTAAATTGTAATCTTTGTTACTCGATCCCATGCACTTTTTATAAAGTAAATTGCACCTAAAACGTGTATTTTCTTTTATAACTCTTGTGCTGGTTCTGCAGTATTTATGGCTATTAAAAGTTTTTAATAAGATTTTAATAATGCCCTGATCTAAGGCTAATCGCCCGCGGGCGGGGCAATACCTTAGAATCGAAGGAATCACTGTCGCCACCGGCGCGGCGCCGCGGCCGCCGCGCCCTTGCGTCGCGTCGCCTTGTGGTCGCGTCATATCTGCTTGTGCAGTTGTGCGTGTAAAAATGTTTCCGTGTCCTCTCAAGAGAGGTTTTCACCGTTTATTGGGTCCAGTTTTGCGTGTCCGTGTCCGCCCAATATAATCTATCTCAAATAACACTTTTAAATGAAATCCCATTTCACTCTAAGGTTAGATGGTTAATAAAACAAAAAAATATTCAGTGAATAAAATGCTACTTTTCTAATTTAATAAATATCTTATTTTTTCCGTATATTAACTTTAATTTACTAACGTCATTTAATCTATTAATTATTTTAAGAAATTTAAGGTTTAGAAAAGCAGAAAATTTATTAGAGGCGTAAAATATGCTATGTTCCAATTTAGCTATATTACCTCCTTATAAATATAATAATGTCCTACATCATTTTATATTAATTTTAACCTACTAATGTTTGTAGATTATTATTTAATTGTGAGAATGGTAAAAACTTGAAGATTATACGTTTAATAAAGCAAAAATTTCTTTCCTGAAGTTAAAATGCTCTTTTTTGACTAGTTACATAAACGTTTGAAAATATACTAAATATATCTTATTTTCTCATTTTATATTGAATATAAGCTACTAATATTGGTGGAACATCACTTAATTGTAATAACTGCTCCAAGAACTTTAAGATTGTAGGCTTAATAAAACAGGCAATATGTTAGTCAAGTAAAATGCTATTTTCTCAATTTAGTTATATGAAAAATGTCTTAATATACTAAATATATCTTGTATTTTCGTCTCACATTAGCTTCAACTTACTAATGTTGGGGACCATCGTTCAATTGTGACAATAATATTTGCTAGAACTTCAAGGTTGCACGCTTGATAAACTTCAATTTTTTTAGTAAGAGTGCTCTTTTCTGATATTAGGTACATAAAACTTATAAAAGTAAAATAAATTTATTTTATGTTATACCAATACTTTATTGTGTTTTTATACATTAGATACCATTTACATATGCGGGCATAAAGTCCACTTTATGGCCCGTACGGGCATAAAGTGCACTTTATGGACTCAAATAATTGAATTGAATTCGTATTTTTTTTAATATTTACATATTGTGAATGCAATAACGAACTAGCATGAAATTAAAGTTTGAATGCACCACGGGTATTAATAGATGATTGTGTACGCCCTCGGGCGACTTATAAACCCTCTGGCCAGAGGCCCTCGGGTTTGTAAGATTGTCGCCCTCAGGGCTTAAACATCTACTTAATACCCTTGGTACATAAATAACTATGATAATTTCATCCTATATTAACTTTAGCCTATTAATATTGGTAGAACATTGCTTAATTTTGATAATATTGCTTTAATTGACATATATTACAAATAATGAAAATATTATGTCGGTGCATTAAAGAAAACAACGGCGGCTATGTACAGGGTTAGCCAACGAGGACTAGACAATGCGATTTTTTGACGTTCCCTGTACTTTGATAAAAAAAACTGAAATAGTCATCTTATGTAATTTTCTCCCGCAAATTCGGATATGTTCAGCAAAAATCAATTGAACATCAAATAAAAGTGCTAGGGGTAACTTTGATATTTTTTTAAATGAAACACCCTGTATATTACTACATTTTTGGACTCTCTAGAAAAATCTAAACACATTTTGTGTATAATATCCTATACCTATCTTTAGCTGTTTATCAACTATTGACAGTTGAAAGTCGGGTATTTTGACACTTTGACAAGCTCTAAAATCTAAACCGCACAAGATCAAAGAAAACCGTTTGCACCTTCCTATCTTAAGTTTTCATAAACTATCGAATGAAAGTATCTTCGAATTTAACCTGCGGATAAAATTAACCGGAACTTTTAAACCTCCGGTTAAATTCAAAGTTACTATGATTCGATAGCTTATGAAAACCCAAGATAGGAATGTGCAAACCGTTTTCTTTGATCTCGTGCGGTTTAGATTTTAGAGCTTGTCAAAGTGTCAAAATACCCGACTTTCAACTGTCAATATTTGGTAAACAGCTAAAGATAGGTATATAATAAAATAAATAAAAAAAAAACATGAATAAGATAAAGAGCTTCAAGAACAAGCTGAAAGATAAATTAAAAATGCAATAAGTTACTTGATGTTATAAATGTATCGTAAAAGCCATTCAGCCAATTACGAACTCCATTGGCATTGGCCCTTGAAGGGCGAAAAGAGTTATACGTATATCCATACTAAGTCTTTGTTAATATAAAACGATTTCCACCAAGCTAAGATTTCTATTTACTTAATATATTAAACGAACGGTCGATCTGTTAGCAATATTTTTCTGGTTAGAAGCGCCCGCTTTAAACGCCTCTGCGTATGGCAGGCAGTGAATATCGCATAAGTGTTAAAAACGCATCATGCTAATTGCCAGTAGTAAATAATGCATGCCGACTTTCTAAATGCAGCCTATCTAATATCTAGACACATATGTACAGAAGAGTTATAGGTACAAGTTACAAGAGATAGTACTCCTACTACTCCGATAGGTGAACGAACTGGGCACTTGGTCACTGTACCATCTGGGTTTGTGCTATTACCATAACCACGACCTCGAGTTCCGCGATTTTATTAACAGTTAGGCTGTACAGTGACGGACTTAAAGCTTTAGTTACATTACACACGACAATGCATTCATATATTTATCTATTTTAACTTCAAAACCAATATTAGGCTCCCATTTACCGCCACAGGTAGATTTCTAACAACCCAATAGCAAGCCCAACACTTGCAACACAATAGTCCGTGAACGAAGGGTTTGATCAAAAATGACAGGGCTGAAGTTGGTTTGTATACCAAGCTATTTAAAAGAGAAGTAGGTGAATTAACATGTGTCGCAGGCAATTTATTTCATATTCAGAAATTTATGCTTGTATCTCAAAGCCTTATATTTTTTAAACAAATAATCGTCTATTGTTTTCTAAATATTTTTAGCAACTCATTTACAGCGTTCAGATCCAATAACTATAATATTTACGAATGTTTTCAAAATAACTGCTAACTATTTTGTTAATTTGGACAAGCTATGCAAATATTATTTATGGTGGTCGAGTTCGATACTTGCAAATAAAACACAAGACTTCTAATTATTCGTTGGACTCCCCGACAAGATGGAAACTCTCGATCTAGTTTCAAGCTCCGCCAAAAAGACAATCACTTAAAAACGGAAATTTTTAAAACCAAAATACAAATGACAAATTTTAATAAATGATCAATACGCTCCATGACTCTGGAACATGCAGTCAGGTACTGACTGCTAGTTAGTATGGTAATATTCTTTGACTCTCAGCATATATTGAGGGGGTTCGCACATATAGTATTTGTTGAAGAAAATATAGGTAATCAGAGTAAGTTTAAAACAAGTGAAGCCCTTAGACGTTAATTGGAACCTATTGATTGTTCTTATTTGCCATTTAAATATTTGGGTGAGATTTGCCCAGTATTACGATGTTTACGTTCAATAGCCCAAATAACCCTAAAAGTATAACATTTGTCGATATTTGGGTATATAAGTTATTACTAGTATATGTCCTCATATACCCAACATGTTGAGAAAAACTAACTGTAAAAATAAATAATTATTTATCGACATATAAAATAAAATTGGCTTAGTCCGATTCTGAGACCATGACTCGATGAAACACCATAAAAAATGATCCGCTACATTTTGATTTGATCATGATGATGATGATGGATCAATAATTTTGATAAATCTTGTTTTTTTGCTGACGTTTAATTCTTCTTTTCAGATTGTACAAGTGCTTATATCTCATTTGGTATTTGTTGTAGAGGTGTATGAACTTTGGCAGGTTCAGAATCGAGTTCAAGAATTAATGGGTAGTTGATTGGATAAAAATAAGGAAGATGCGTCAAACAAATCCCTATATGTTCCTCATTTCCAATTCTAAGATCTTTGTTCTAATGCAACTGTCTATATGCATACAATTGCAAAGAGAGCATTCATTCAATTAAGTTCATGTAAATATTTTTTAGAAAAGGGTAGGTAAATTCTGAATATTTTTTCACATTATGTGGATTGTTCTAATATATTTTTCAGGTTTGTTTATTAGGTATTCGTTTTTTTTTGTGGTTCTGAATGTTTCCGTGTAAGTTTTATTTTGTATCCGTTGATGTATATAAAAAGAACTCTCAAAATGTTCATTTCGGTTGAGTACTGGAATTATAGACTTGTTTAACCAAATAGAAGTCAGCATCCACCGCAACGACTCCCAATCCTCGTATTAGAACTTAAAAACAAGATAGTAATTATCAACTGCGAGTAGTTACTTCAATTCGGGGAAACACATCAGTAAATAGATTCGTGAACAATTAAAATTAGAGCAAATTAACTTCAATGACGACAAAACTAATAAATAAACAAATAAATGAAGGGCAAAGTGGAGCTTAATAACTGACATTCTGACATTCAAGAGAAGGATGGCGAAAGGCGTAGAAGCGGAGATTGCATGAAATGGGAAAATATTGTTAGATAAGGCTGTGTTATTTCCGCTCGATGCAAAAAAAAAAACATTTCAATAATTTAAAGGAATTAAAATGCTTGCGAAGCGAGGGCGAATTTTGAAAGATTCGGCAAGTAATATCCGCGAAAAAGATGGGTCATACTACAAAGAAAATGTTATAAAGACTATGTGGAATGTGGTTGCAAAACTAGTTCAAGAAAAGTTTAGCCGCTCATTTGGAGTTGCTATAGATCTATTTGCAGATATAAGGTTCAAGTCTGCAAGAGATGCCAGGGACGCTATTCGATGGAAATTGCAGGTTGGACTTCAGAAGAAATGTTTCCATGTTTTATCATACGAATTGGCTTTTCGAGGAGGTGAAGCATGTAACTGTTTAATCGAATTTTTTGAAGAGGAAAAACATCACGATGGATCACTAATAGGATTGAATACAACCCTATATTTTCGAAAACATGTCAAGGTGGGAATCGCAGTTTAACGGACAGCAAATGCCTTATAAGGAACGCTGCTAATGAAGACATCTGCCCTGTCAGGTAAACCAAATCTATCTAACGTTTTCCCAAAACATTTAAAATACTGTTTTTTTTACAGATTGTAGAGAAAATTTATTTCAAAAGGGGAGGCAATATAAAGACAAATAGTCTTTTTCTCACTAGTAATATGGATTGGCAAAAAATGGCGTATGTTATAAAAACTGTCCGGTTGGTAGGAACGAACTCTCAAAGTGGACAAGCATTTCAGTTAAAAAAATTGGCCTGGACATCACAAAATTTTAAATTACTAATCATTCTCATCGGGCCACTACCGTAACGTAGTTAGCAAAAACCGGAGTACATGAAAATCAGTTAACATTATATGGATGGGTCATGGCAATATAAATTCAATAAAACCTTACTTACAACTGGACAAAGATTTTCACGAAGAGTTGATAAAGAAAATGAGAGGAAATAGGAATTTGAACGAGTTCAATGTTTCTTCAGTTTCAGCATCGGCTTCAAGTAGCGCTGTTTCCGGTCAAAGTTAATCGGGTACTGTAAATAATTTTAATAATTGTGTTTTTCATTGTCACAACTCTAATAACTAGTTTTTTATCCGATCGGACGAAAAACTAAACCTTTCCGATGTGCTTTCTCATCGCAAAAGTATATTCCAGTATATTGTATTCGTTGCTTGGCAACATGCAATAACTAATAATAATAATATGCGCAAAACATTTCCGTCCTAGGCCGGGAATATAACATTTCTGTCATATTTAAACACCTTGTTTGTCAGATCTGACGTTTATCAAAAGCAAGATTTAGGTGTGGTTTCCCTAGTTACGTAATAAACTCCAAGCTCGGTCGATTCAAAACTTGATATTA